>CAJNJA010029008.1:0-31258 GCA_905231915.1 Symbiodinium necroappetens
GAAGGATGATGATGGATGATGATGGATGATGATGATCGATGATGGTGGTGGATTGATGCGCCAGGTGGTTGGTAGGGGGCGGGGGTGGCTAGTAGTAGTAGTAGTAGTAGTAGTAGTAGTAGTTCTAACGGTGGTAGTAGGAGCAGTAGTAGTAGTAGTAGTAGTAGTTGTTGTTGTTGTTGTAGCAGCAGCAGCAGCAGCAGCAGCAGTAGTAAGTCGCAGCAAAACGCAGTTGTGGTAACTAAAATACCATGAGCACCCACAATAACAAGAAACTAAACAACACAAGTGCTCATTCACCTAAGTGTGCGTGTCTCGGCCGAAGCTGCCCTTCTCTCGAATTTAGGGGTCTCCGTCGCTGCGCCGTTGTCCTGCACACGCTGCTTTGCTTTTTCAACTTTGCGGGATACCCGACGGGCATGCCTAGATCGGACGGGACAAACAGCGGTGCGCCATGCTCCCACGAGTCCTCTGAATATGCGGCGCTCTGGCATGAGCGATCCCCGGCATCCCCGATGAAGGTATCGTACGATCCCTCCACGCATCGAGTTATGCATGTCTGGACCATTACCCCAGACACGAGTCGCCTTCGTGACACTCGGGGTCATCGGCCACCTCGACCTTGTCTTGCTCCATTCTTCGCGGCATGTGCTCTGGCATGTGGTTTTTGGGCAGGTTGGCAGCAAAGGTCTCGGCGACAGCCGAGAGATTGACGTCATAGCTATCCTGCATGGCCTCAAGCTCGATGAGGTGCGGACATGCCACGACCTGGTTGCCATGCTGCTGCACTGCTTCGAAAACATTTTCCAGAGTCGTGGATGGCCTTTTTCGACAATCAGCATGGTATTGAAGAGGTGGGTGGGAAAATGCGAGAGAACAACCCCAAAATGGTTTAGGGTTTAGGGTTTGGGTTTAGGGTTTAGGGTTCAGGATTTAGGGTTTAGGGTTACAAAATCATGCAGATCTCGCTTTTTTGACGGTCTGCGTACAAACATGTGCAACTGTTTCAAACAAATGACAAAGCAAGGACACATCAAACACGCCCAGCATAGCAGCAGAAGTAGTAGTAGCGGTGGCAGTAGCGGTGGTAGTAGGAGCAACAGTAGGAGGAGGAGTAGTAGTAGTAGTAGTAATAGTAGTAGTACTAGTAGTAGGTAGTAAGCAGCAGTAGTAGTAGTAGTAGTAGGAGCAGCAATAGTAGTAGTAGTAGTAGTTGTTGTTGTTGCAGCAGCAGCAGCGAGCAGCAGCAGCAGCAGCAGCAGTAGTAAGTAGCAGCAGCAGGCAGCTGTGGTAACTAAAATACCATGAGCACCCACAGTAACAAGAAACTAAGCAACACAAGTGCTATTCACCTAAGTGCACGTGTCTCGGCCGAAGCTGCCCTTCTCTCGAATTTAGGGGTCTGCGTCGCTGCGCGACTGTTGTCCTGCACACGCTGCTTTGCTTTTCAACTTTGCGCGATACCCGACGGGCATGCCTAGATCGGACGGGACAGACAGCGGTGCGCCATGCTCCCACGAGTCCTCTGAATATGCGGGGCACTGGCATGAGCGATCCCCGGCATCCCCGATGAAGGTATCGTAAGATCCCTCCACGCATCGAATTATGCATGCCTGGACCATTACCCCAGACACGAGTCGCCTTCGTGACACTCGGGGTCATCGGCCACCTCGACCTTGTCTTGCTCCATTCTTTGCGGCATGTGCTCTGGCATGTGGTTTTTGGGCAGGTTGGCAGCAAAGGTCTCGGCGACAGCCGAGAAATTGTCGTCATAGCTATCCTGCATGGCCTCAAGCTCGACGAGGTGCGGACATGCCACGACCTGGTTGCCATGCTGCTGCACTGCTTCGAAAACATTTTCCAGAGTCGTGGATGGCCTTTTTCGACAATCAGCATTGTATTGAAGAGGTGGGTGGGAAAATGCGAGAGAACAAGCCCAAAAACTGTTTATGCTTTTGGCTGGGCCAACCTCAATATGTGTACACTTTGGGTGACCCTACACTTTGAGTTGGGATGTCAGTTTGCACCCCCAAGTTTAAACCCCAAAAAAGGTGTATATTTCGAAGGCTTTCAATGTAAAGTTACATGTGTTGGATCTGTCTCGCCGTTCCCGCCAGAGTCTGGCAAGCAGAGGCACGGTGACCCTGCCAGAGTCGTCCGCCCAGTTCCGTCCCCGCCCGCCGTCCCCCCAAGCCGTTCTTGCCAGAGTCGTCCGCCTCGTCCCCGCCAGTCGTCCGTTTCGTCCCCAGTTGTCCGCCAGGGATATGGAGCTGGAGCCCGTAAACTAATGCGCGTGGTGTGTGCGGGTTGTGGGCGTGGCTTCGGGGTCCCTGTTCGTAGCAATTAACCTTCCGTTCGTTGGTACCTAACCTTCTGACCTTTTCATTTTCGAGGGGCTTGGAAGGGTTTCCTAAAACCCAAGTTGAGGCTCAAGCTCCTTACGAGGTAGCTCTTCTGCCACACATCTCTGTGAAACGGTGTGCCATCCAGCCCCTCAAGTTCGGTGATCTGAAATGTGGTCATCCGGTCCTTGTGCTGTACAAAACAGTTCTGATCCCACTACCACTGAAAACGTGCCATCCAGAATCCAGCCCAAGCCAGTACAATCTGCCCCGTTTTGCACCTTGATCTGTTCCAACTGGATGGCCAGGTGGCTTTTCATGTTGAGTTTGAGCTTGCTTCTTCCGAACCACACCGGGCCATCATCTTGACCACCTTCCCCATGTAGCCCTCTCCCAACCCACTGTATGATGTGCAGCATGCAGATTCGAGGTCACATGGAACACTGGAAATCCTGATTCCTTGTTAATAATCCGACAAATGAACCAAGGGGCACGAACATTCCTCAAATTCCGCACATGCTGGAGCATGTGACAATGCAAAGTTCCCCTCTCACACAGGGTAGCGAACCAGGATATTTTCGAATTCTTTGCTCAGCTTCAGGAAATGTTTTCACTTTCCTTAATGTACCACACGCCTTGCCCTTCTGCAGAAGCCAAACCGCAAAACCGCAGCTGCAACCATGAACCGCAACGCTCAGCAGCCTTTTCCGCGTGTACACCGGGAGCCACTCGTGGCTGCGGACATCTTGGACCTTCGTCCCTAAACTCAACTCTCAAAGAGGCTGAAAAGCAGTCAGGTCAAGCCGCAGGGCACACATTCACACTGCTATCATTATCTTTTTGACCTGACTTGCGCTTGCAAGCCTCTTCGCGAAAAGTCACGCCGCACTGAACGAGCTCTCGTAAGTCTCGTGAACGACCACTTTTAGTAAGGCCATCAGCGAGCTGATGTCTGGTAGGCACCCACAAGAGCTTCGTTTTCAATGCTTGACGTGTTGTAAGCATTTGACGGAGAAGTACAGCATGGATGACAGTGCCTTTGTCACTAATGTGCTGCCCGTCCTTATGAACTGTATCGTAAATGGACTTACAATCGGTAACTAACGTCATGGGCACCAGATCACTCCATCCGTCATCTTCAACACTACCCACAACATCCGACCCAAAACGCAACTCGCTCATAAGAACCTGGCTAAAGTGTCCCATGCCCAGCCCCATCAAAGCGGCATGAGTTTCGGCGGCGAATTTGGACGCGATCACTCTTTTGTTAGTGCTACTCCTCCGGTCGAGAATATTCATATGGGCTGGAGTACCCCGGACGTCAGTCGACCCTCGTTTCACGAATCCGACCACCGCCCCTTTTTGAGAAAAGACCAAACGTTTGTCAAGCGAGCTCTGCAGGACATCATCAGCTTCCCTTTCCTCTATCTCAACTCCAACACTCGAATAAAGACCGGCATCGGAGTATATACTGAGTTGGGAATCACGGCCTAAGTTTCGGAAGATGAGTTCCATCCTATGGAGCTTGGCTTCTCGCACGGCTTTGTTCGCCCGGACCAGGTCTCCCACTCTGAGATCAGAGACCCTTTTCTGAAGTTGATGAGTCTCGAAACTCAGGTCCGGACGTGACTGTGTCGCGATCCACTGCAGGCTTCCCACAATGGACCGGTACTCGGTCCGCTCCTCTTCGGTAGCTGGCAATTCGGGACTTCGTTTCCGATCCTTAGAGACTTCCATCTCTTCTAGTCTCCCATCGATGAAGCCATCCTGAGATAACGAGATGCATTGTGCTCCTTCGCACTGCTTCAAGCGGATCTCCTTGCCACAGCATGTAATTATTGTAATTCCATTGGCTTTATCAGAAACCTTGTCCCAGGTGCCAAAAGGAAAACGCTTCCCCAGCTGACTCTCTATCCTCTGAGCAAACTCTGATCCATCATGACAAACCATAAGGTCGTCAACATGAACGATCACGATGCCACACAGGATACCCCTTTCGTTTTTCAGCATGAAGACAGCCGGGTCAATGCAAGACTTGGTGTACCCCAGTTCTCCGGTCAAAACCCTAGCCAACTCTTCGTACCAAGCTCTAGGAGCGTCGGGCCTCCCGTACACTGGCTTAAGCAACCTGAGGAGTTGATTTGGCTTCACCCCGGCAAGCCCTTGTTTGGGTGGTTTCATGTACATAGGCTCCTTACCCGTAAGCGGGCGCCCTAAAGGAAAGCATTGCTTATGTCGCCTATATACCAGTTATTGATCCACCCAAAACTGGCTGCCACGTGGAGAAACACCATCGTCGAAATTCTCTCCACTGTCGGAGAGTCAACCTGGACTTGTCCTGTGCGTGCATCAGGGCACAGGTGCCCCTGGAAGCACAAACGGGTGGGCAACGGAGCTCGTCTCTCATCCACAAGACCCGCATTCTTATTCCGGTAGACATATCTACTAGGAAGAACCCGGCTGGGAGTCTCTCTCATCACCCTCTCACTCTCCTCTCCACTCAGCACCTCACTCTCAAACTCTCTCCAGCTGTTCCACTCCTTCTCTTGCGCCTGGTGGTAAAGCTCTCTCTCATGAATGGGAATCTTCTTGTAGGGAATCTCCTTGTCCATCATCCTCTTGAGCTTATTCTTTCCCATGACTTTCCCATACGTGACAGTATTCACTTGATGCTCAGCTCTCTGCTTCTTGATGCTCTAAAAGGAACATCCTCCAGACAAATCTCCCGCTTAGTACGACCCTGGAAGACAGTAATGAGCATCTCAGCAGGGGTACGAGGAAGGTATCCGTTAGGGTTATCCTGTTCACACCACTTGATCTCTCTCTCTCTCAAGGCAAACCCACTCCCCGGCATACCTAGCCCACGTAGCGCTGTAAGGTAAACGATGAACCTCGTATTTCGACTCGGGAGTCCGAAAGGCCCAGGCCTGCCTCGTAACCAAAACCGGATTTCCTACCCCATCAACCTGCCAGCCAACCTTGGTAACAACAGCTTGCAACGTCTGAGGGAGTGCGCTGACACCTTCTTGCAAGTTGCCTGCTTCTGCCGACACTTCCTGAGTAAGTGGTTGCGCTTCGACCTCCATAGGCTCTTCCGTGGGGTCGTTCTGAAGAGTCAAATCCTCGAAAGTGGTTTCCTTGGGACCCTTCTTGAAAAGAGCGATGGCCTTCTGAATCTGAGGATCTCCAAAATGTTTCTCTCACCACATGCCTCTTTCAAGTGCTCCCCTACCACCAAGAAGCAACGACCTCCAACCGCAACCCAAGCATTATGCCCTTGAAGTCCCACAACGTACCCAGGACCAACCCATCTACTTGGCTCCTTCTTGCACTCTGCTCTCCAGAAAAACACAAGCTGTCCGGCACGAGGCTGTGAAATCTTCCGGACACGATTATGTGCAGTTCGGGCAAGCATGTGTCGGGCCTGACTCTTGATGTACTCCAACTTGGCATGGTATCGGTACTGCATTCTACGGGCAACTTCACTATCCGCATCACCAACCCTAGGATGAAACGCAATGGGTTCACCCGCTGAGTGTAACTCACCGTAAACCCTAGGTTCCCTTCCAAAAACCAAAGCCATCGAAGACCATCCATGTTCCCTCACCAAGCTATTCTTAGCCCAAGCAACTTCACGCCCAACTGACCTCATGCTCTCTCTGCCCTTAGCGCCAGTCTGCCGAATAACTGTCCGCAGCATGTCCTTCACGGTAAGGTTATGACGCTCAACTTTGCCCCCTTGCCAATGGGCAGTTCCGGCAATTGACACCAGAGAAGATCCAGCCTCTGAAACTGAATGCCAAAACTCAGCCCCTCTGAAGCCACCTTCAAAATCCACAGAGACTCGTGAAGGAGGCACCAGGCTCTGTCAAAAGCCTTGTTGAGCTCGAGAGGAGTATGATCCCGAAGAAGCTCCAAGATATGAAAACTCGTAGCCCGATCCACTATGGACAGATACCAGTGGCTCTCAGCGGCACTATCATGGATGCAGATACAATCAAGATGCACCTCGTCCCCAAACGTGATAAAGCATGGAGGATAACTAGTAGTACGATGGGTCTTAGGCTTGGACGAGTAAGCGCATGAAAGACATCGCATCCACTGAACAGCCTCCACGACTTCCTGTTTAGCGCCACCTAGCTTGAGAAAACGTTGCAAATCAGCCTTGCTAGGATGACCTAAATTACAATGTGCCCGCTTCAAACCGTCCTTTATTTCGGCGCTAAGCTTCCTGCCGGGAGGCAGTTCGAAAGTAATGCCATCATGGCTCAACGAACTCCTCAAGAATCCTCCAGACTCTCCAGTGGGAACGTCGGCAATCATCTCTTCATCGCCGTCTGAGTCTTCCAGGGCTGCTTCCATGGGAGCATCAGGCTGTTGGTTCCCAAGAGAGGAACCAACAGCAAAAACAGTACTCCACCTACTCAAAGCTTTGGAGGCACTCTTTTCATTCCACCTCAAATCTCGAATCAGTTCAGGATCCTTGTTCCCCTTTATTCGAGCAGCGACATGTCGAAGCAACCTTCTTATCCTACTGGGGTCTTTGCTTATAAGAGTCTTCACGTATCCACTACATATGGCTGACGCGACACGCTTCGCAGCAGTCTGGGGGCTTCCGGAAAGGTCCGGACACTTCCTGGCAATTTCATGACACACCTCAACAGATGTGCTCACCCAGAGAGCCGGCCGTGGCGTACAAGTGTCACTTGCCTTAGTATCGGACCCACTGAGACCTTGAGCAATCATGTGGATGATCGATGACACGCCGCAGCGGGCCGCCTCTGAAAGAGCCTTGGGCAACAGGATCCTCAGCAAGGGCATCGTCTCCGCGGGAAAGATGTCTCTGGAACACTTGTTCTATGAACCCAGAAACATCTCGATGCCTGCAAAATCTGCGATAGCGACGTCGTTTCTCTTGAGAGGACTCGTGACCACTAGCAGCAACACTGCTATACACTTTCCGCGGATAAGACAAGACAACCAAACGAGGCTGAGTGCGATCAATCCACTCCAGCATCCGCTCTCTACCACTCGCATCATGTAAATCATCACCCAGGTCAAGGTCCAACGGACGAGCAGCATTCCATCCCCAACGACTAAAACTACTGGTCACTTGCGCTTCTCCCACAAATACCTCCAAAAGATCTGGCCTGATGACAGCCGAGCGGGGAACGGACTGCATAGCCATGCAGTAACAGCAGTGGTGGCAATCATCACTTCTGCTGCAATGGCCTTCGCATTTCCCAGGAATCGTTTAACCATACCACGCTTGGCAGCTCTGCGCCGCTCAACACCCTCAAGTATACACTTATGAATCTCCGAACGATTCCTCGGCAGAGGCGATGCCTTACAATTCTCATTACAAATCTCGGCATGACCATCGGCCTCAACCCGTGACGACTCACCAGCTATAGCGTGAGCTTCGGAGGGCTCGATCACTTCTCCTCCTTGGCTTTGGACAGCCTCAGCTCCTTCAAGATCTTCAACTCCTCGCCGGTGACATTCGTGTTGATGAGCGGTTCCTCCTCGTCCTGATCCGACGACTCCTCGATCGGAATCCTCCCGGCCTGGACCCACGAGCCATCTAAGGAACCTCCGCGAAGCTCCTTGGAGGTGTCCGTGGCCTTCCGTTGTGGAATCAAGGGCTGGCCCGCCTTCAAATACCCCCGGCCCGTGCTCATGGCCCCCATCCACTGATGCTCAGCTGCTTCCTGCCAAGGCGTCCTGCACCTTGCGGGCCGAGTGTCCTCCGTAGCTTATGGGGAGTGTCTGCTTGCACATGGGAAACCTCACTCAGCCGAAGAAGTCCTCCTTTGTCATCCGATTTGTCCGGGTGACCATCGGTACTTTGCATACTCCACACATCGGCGTCTCCGAGTAAAGGTCCTCCTCCGGCATGTCCTGCATGACCTCGGTGAGCCACATCTCGATCTCGGTGATCAGCGATGGGCGTCTCCACCTTGCCCAACGCGCGTCGTCTGGCCTTCCGAGATCTTCTCGAACATGAACGGCATACATCTCCCGGAGCGATGTCACATCGGCTTTCTTCCACCCCACTGGCAAAGGTGACTGGGGCTTCTTGGGCTTCACCATGGTCCAAATCTGCTTGAGCCTGCCGACATGGTGTTTCCTCAGCTCCTCGCACGCCAACCCGGTGCGACTGCTGATGGCCGCCACATACTCCTCCTTCCTCTTGGGCGCTGTGTACTTGCTCGTCATCTTCTCGAACGTCTTCCGGAGATCGAGCACAAGGTCTATCACTGCTACTCTCAGGCTGAGCCGAGCCGGGGGATGCGGAGTTAACATGCTTGGGCTCTCACACACCCCGTCCTTAGTGATCTGTGACTCCTGGTGAACGGACGACGTGTGACACACTACATTCTTGGTCCCTGAGGTCCTTGAAGAACTGCCCGATCTCAAAGGAAAATCCAGAGCTCGTAGCGACCTTCTCATGCCCTTATCCATGGCCTTCTCTGCCCGGAAATAAAACACGAAAGGCACCACCTCGTGCCTTGCTAGTTCTGGGTCCCATGGACGACCTTGGGATCCAGGAGGTAGGGCTTGTGGCGCGTATCGATCTTTCTGCCCGGCACCATTTTCCCATGTCGATCTCGACGAACGGCCCGGGAAGGATCATCTTGAGCAACCTCATCGTCGGCAACCCACAGCTCCCCTCCCTCGAACTGTCCAAAGCTTACCGCCGCAGTTAAGCTCCGGGAGGCGTTGTGACAGTCCTTGTGCAATCCACTCTTCACATTTCTCAAAAGCACCACCGACGTCCATGTCAACTTTGTCCTTCATAAAGCGGCTGAGGTGGACTATGGTCTGGTGATAATCACTCACGTTGCGAGTGATTCCAGAGAATCCCCCATGCGCCCAGAGTCCGGCCAGATCCCCTGGACGTTCTTGTACTTGCTCTGATTGATATTGCTCTGCTTCTGGAGGTTCACGTCTGGGAGGTGTGAGGCCAGTTCTTCCAGCCCCTGAAAGGTGAAGTCATCCACATCGAGCAACTTCCTAGCCACCTGTTCACAGCTCTGCTTTACTCCGGACTTGCATGAACGAGGGCATCACCATCCTCATCCAAGGCACTGGCATCGCCACCACTCGTAGTTGTGACCTCCAGCTCCCCATCTAGCATCGCTCGAAGCTCAGATTGGTAAAGGTCGTGGTTCCGCTTCTCGTTGATCATAAAACCACACAACCCGGTGCTGGTCTCGACCAAGTCTAGACTGGTTCCCAACTTGGAAAATCCCACCTTGGCTGCCCCAAGATCAAGGCAAGCCCCAAGTCCTTTCAGGGCTCCTTTGCTCAAGGTCAAGAGCAGCGGCACGTCCTGGTCCACGACGCTGATCCTCAACCACGGTATAGAAGACGCCCCATCAAGGTTCAAGGGAATCACGATGCTGTACTTAGACGACACCCGTGGTCCCGCACCAAACCTGAAAGGACGAGCCTCGTTCACGTAGGCGCACATGCCCATGCCTCTCCAGCCACTGACCTCGCACAGCACGTGTCAGAGAGGGCCAAAAGGCAGTCATGCTCCTGGGAAATCGTATCCTCGACTGCACTCGCGCACCAAAACTCCCCCTGGGCATCTGGTTCATTGCAGACTGTCATAAAGATGTCTGCACCAAGACCGTAATCTTCATCTGAGTTCGAAAGATCCTCCTCGATCACGGCCATGACAAGCTTACCAGCGCCTGCCTTCTTATTGAAGGGGCACTCTGGGTCAGAGTGCCAATGTCCGTAGCTGGTGCGGCCGTTTGCTTTACAAGCACTGCACGGCCTCCTCTGCTTCAGCTCGGCAATCCGCTTGGCGCGAGCCTCCGCGGACTCACCCTTTCCTCCGCCTTTGCCTCCACCGGCGACGCTAAAGCCTCTTGCTTTTTCCACCTGCGCACGTTTCTTTGCGGCTTGCGTCAATAAAACCTGGAGCTCCTCCTCAAGAACCTCAGGAATCATCGCGTTGTCCTCATCGGCCTCGACGCCTTCATCATTCAGCTCCGGCTCGTCCTGTACTGTAACATGCACCTTGGCCGGTGACTTACGCCACTGACGACTTCCCCCGGAGCTGGCATGGTGGCTGTTATTGTCCTCCTCCTTGTGAACCTGGGGGACAATAGCCATAACCGCCGAGCGAAGCTTAGCATAATCGTATTGGCCACCAGCTGCCGCCACCACCTGTTTCCGAAGTTCACAAGAAAGCCCCGCCTAGGCCTTGGTGACACCACTAATGCCAGCCCCAATCTCTTCCAACCGCTGACCGTGCCTTGTGAACTCCATGTCATAGGCAACGAACTCTTGGCCCTTGGCTCGCCGGAAACCCTTGTAAAAGTCGGCCAGGCCAGAATCTGAAAAGTCCTCAAAAACTCCAGAGGCTCCAACTCTTTCCACAAGTGATCCATAAGGCGATTGACGCCTTCTGGGTGCTTCAAAGACTCCAGGAGGATCGACTCCGTGGCTAACCAAGCAGTCCCGGTTAATTTCTCCATGAGCTTTTGGGCCCTGTACATCGGATCTATGCTTGTACTGAGTTCAAACAGTTTGACGCGACGTTGATATTCACGCATAGGGCTGGTTCCGTCAAACTCGGGTATAAAATCTTTGCCGCTCGACTTTGTACCAGACTGCAGTTCCTTCGAAGACGAAGCCGAGGCATGTTCCTAGTCCAGAGAGCCTGCCTGCTCTGGCACTGTCCACTGATCCGTCTCCATGGTCGAAGCCGAAGTCCGCTTCGCCGTCTCTTCACCGCCTGCCCCAACTGAAGTTTCACCCGTTCCAGTTGGTCCAGATTCCTGCTGACCAGTCTTGCGCTGGCCCTCTGAATCCTCCCCCGCTGCGGTGTCCTGCCACGCGTTAGATCCCCAGCAGAAAGTCCACTGAGGTCGTTGCTGCCACCTTGCTTGCTGGGCATCTCGCCAGCTGGCTCCTGCATAGGAGCCCCATGAATGCTGCTGCCACTGCCAGGGATCGGCCTGCCAGTGAGAGTCCCACCACGGAGAGGACGTCCCACCTTGCCAGCCCCAAGTCTGCTGCTGTTGCCACTGCCCCTCGGCGGGAGCTTGCTGCTGCTCCGCGGCGGGAGCCTCTTGAGTACCAGGAGGAACCCCAGCACTCGCATCCGTCATCTTGCTAACCTGCTCCGCCTAACCAATGCAGAAGCCAAACCGCAAAACCACAGCTGCAACCATGAACCGCAACGCTCAGCAGCCTTTTCCGCGTGTACACCAAGAGCCAGTCGTGGCTGCGGAAATCTTGGACCTTCGTCCCTAAACTCAACTCTCAAAGAGGCTGAAAAGCAGTCAGGTCAAGCCGCATGGCACACATTCACACCTTCAACTTGGGGAAGTTCTTCTGCTTCGGGAACATGGAAAGCTTGGACAGCCGCTGCTGGCACATGCGTTCAATACTGTGCCTGAGATGAACATCCACAAACCTTCAAGTTATCCAATGGCTCCTTTGCCAGTATATGGCGACGTAGCAGCTCCATGGGCCAGACCAAGCCAAGCCACTTTAAATGGTATATTATCCTTATCAGCATAATATCCAACTGAAAAGCCTGTCTTCTGGAAACCCATCTGTAGCGCCCGAAACGACATCGGTTGATTCTTCCAAGGTGGTCGCCGCGCTTTCCCGGAAAGCGTCTTATTATCATCGTTTTTTCCAACATCTGCATAGCTTTCCTGGAAAGGCTCGTATCGTCGGATGGGTTCATTCCCGAATTTGCAAGTCATTTTCCGACAGCGTCCTGTCGTCTGGTAGGATCCATATTCTAAGATGTACGTACCCCAGCATGCAAACACATTGACTTGTAGACTGAGTTGTTTCTGCCCGATCTGTCTACCTATCTAGCTATCTATCTATCTAGCTAGATATCTACCGATCTACATTATTTCTGCCTGTAAATCTACCTCCCCACCTCACTCTTCTAAATATCTACCCATCTGCAGTACTCGATCGACTCATCCAATCTAACTAGGTCCACGGCTCGTATTACGCCGCGTACTAAACAGCTTCTCGGTCTTCGCGGAGATGCTTCGTACGCCGTGTTCGTACGGTTTTTCCAGAGGATCAGCTCTCCGACGAAGTTAATCGTGCTTTTGCCCTCATTTACGTGGGGGAACGATGTTTTGTATTGGTTTTTACGAAGCGAAGTAGGACTTTCGATGCATCCAGAACTACTTTGCAAACAAGGGAATGGTATGGGTTTTACAAGACAAACAAGGCGTGCATGAGTTGGTTTTCTCACAGCAGGCTTTCCAGCGCGTCGAGGAACTGTTTGGGCGTGCACGGTCCAAGCGACGCGCGCCAGTTCCACATGAACACCTGCTGTTTGACAGCAGGATTCAGAGCACTGCCGCCACCACTTTCAGCTTGGCAGACAGCTTGGGTGGCAAAAACGTCTTCAAATTGTGCCAGCTTCTGTCTAGCACCTGAGTTCCGGCTACACAAGAGAGGAGCACACTGCCGGGCTTTACACGCTTGCAGAAGCTCTTTGCCTGATGGGTGACATCTGAAGGTGAAGTCTCGTGCTGGCTCTTGCGCTAGGCCATCTGAAGGTGAAGTCTCGTGCTGGCTGCAGTGAGCAGACTGTGCCAAGCTCATCCAGGGGACCCTTGTAGTAACAAGTTGGGGCTGATGGGGTTGAGGATGTCACCCCAAAACCCCAAACCCTCAAGCCTCGACTAAGCCTGAACCCTGAACCCTAACCTCTGAACCCCAGACCCTTAACCCTGAACCCTCAATCCTAAACCCTAAACCCTGAACTCTCACTCACTCGCAATGCGGAAGTCCGGCGCGAATCCTAGCGTGCAGACCTGAAAAGTGACGTGCTGTACGTCACAGGCCAAAATGAAGTGAGACAACCAAGCAGGCGAGCAGCAAGCTAGCTCAGCGACCGCGTATGGTAGACAAAGGAGGATCGCAGCGCAAGAATCCGAGGAGAAGGGCCGACCGGGGAGGGGGCGAACAGGCGGCTCAACTCTTGACGCCAAACAGGCGAAGAGGAGGAAGCATGTTCGACAACAAAAAGCCGGCCAGGACCAGAAGGCAAGACGTGGAAGTGTGCCTGAGGCAGAAGCGAGCGGAACAAGGAAAGTCCAGCACCGCTGGGGACGCCGAAAATCCAGGCCGCGCCACGGGACTGCAAAGCATTGCACACGGTCCGGAAAGCAACAGAAGCCTGAACCCTCAATCCTAAACCCTGAACCCTCAATCCTGAACCCTCAAGCCTAAAACCTGTGATAAGGTTGCTGCGGATTTTGCTGGTTCAGGGTGATGTCCGAGCAGAACGAAACTCCCCCCCCCCAAACCCATCAGAGTCCGAAAACACCACGGCGTAATACACACCGTGGTCCAACTACTTATCTATCTGTTTCTCTATCCATCTAGCATCGATACATGTATGAAGGGCATAAGCTGCAAATCACCAAACACTGCCAATCTGAATTCACTGCGCTAGTCCTGGAGAGAAGCTCCTGCAGCTGGGCATCGAGTGGGTTGCCTCCGACAGCAACTGCTCTGATCGGAGCTGTGATACAGCAGACACAGCAAAGTCACAGCAAGCTATGCGGCATCTGCCTGGCCTTCGGCAGCACTCTGTACCTCAATGTGATTCAGCTTCTCTTCCGCTTCACGAGGACCTTGCTGGCACACGGCTCACACGGCCCCGTCGTATCAAGAAGCCGCCCCACATCTCTGTGCTCTTATCAGACTTGAGTTTCGCACGAAAGGGCCCAGATGCCACCTTTCGACTGTTGTAAGGGCTGACCTGGCCCGCTTGCACTTTAAGCGATGCTGCTGAGTACGCAAATCTCATACTGTGCCAGCGTAAATAAGATGAACACCACGGGCCCTCACCCTACATTACCCAGCTCCAACTGCCAACATTGGGCGAGGCAAAACAGCGCTAGAGCGGACCAATCCCTCGTGGGCAATCGCTTGTCCAGCCGAGTTCCTGGGCGAAGAGACTGGCTGGTCCGGTACCACCAACTTTGCTATTCCAGGGACAGCTTTCAAGAGTTTGCCTGCTCGGTAGCATACGCACTTGGCCCCAGCAGGGATCCGGGTTTGAGGTCAAGGCGACACGAAAAACCTAAGCTTCTCACCGCCCAGCAGGAGGCTGCTCGCTACCTCAAGGAGGGCGTGGAAAGACCGCAGCCATGACTGGATTGCAAACGTGGGGGCCTGACCTGCGTAGGATGTCAAAGGAGGCAACGCCTGCTGGATGGTCTTCCGCTTACGGTGATTCTCTTGTTCGGCTGCAAGACGACAGTTCAGCACCGGACAGGGAGGGTTCTTGATCGTTCTGAGAACTTGAATCTGCAATTCGGAGTGGTCGTTCTGTTCTATGCCCTTGAGCGGTGCGGGTGCATGCACTGCAGACTGATAGGCGTTTGGCTTCGCACCTGCCTGTTCGGGCTAATGCTTGTGCGGCAGAGACAGAGAGGTGCATGTTCAGGATAGGAGTTGCTTTCGCTCTTCGGAAAAGTTTGCTTAAAACACTCACTCGTCAACCACATACAGCCTCAGTAGAGCCAGCGCGGCGCTTACCGCTCACCCTTCAGGAAGTTAGAGTCAGCTAGAGGGTTACAGATTGGCCGATGTGCATACCTCCTTAGATTCGGCTCATTCGACTTCCCAACGCCGTGCTTGCCCCTTCCTTGAATAAAGCCATCTCCCGCCCTGGCCTGTGTCTGCTCAGGTACACCCACGGCACCACTTAGCCACGACATGAAGCCGCGCACCGAAGTGGCCTGCAACACTGCGATACTTTTGTCACAAGGGAACTTGAGAGCAGAGCGGCGCCTTTTGCTTCGGCTGTGGCACCACGGAGGTTGCATTTGCACCTCGCTTTCGCTTTTTCGATCTCTGAGCCGATGTCGAATTGAGTCTCCGAGGGCCTCCAGAGTCATCCTCTTCATCCTGAGAAGCGGAAGCCGCGCCGCCAACACACCCGCCATTTAAGGCAACCCAAGTACCCATGATATCGGCCTTCGACTGCCTATAGCTGGAGATGATGTCCTGTCAAATTGTTGCTTGCGAGTTTTTCTGTATCACCTTCTATGGAAAATCTCAAGCCTCTTGCCAAGGCCGGGGACAAGTCCCACCCGTATTGCATTAGACGCATCACTATGATGAAGCTGGATGTCTTCGTTTACTTGATGTCCTCCTCGGACGGGGGAGTCTGTCATGAGTCGACTTTGTCTGGTCCAGATCCCACAAGCAAGGATGGAGGGGTAAGGGAGATACCGGGGGATTGTGGAGGACCGCAGAGATGGATGCACAGGAAGTGCAGAATAGATTGCCCTTCGCTTTGCTAAGGAGCGGAAAATCAACAGCCTAGTTTGCAAACAGACGGATGCTCGCGCCGTGTCTCGTGCCACGAGGACTGCGCTGCTTCCTAGTTCACTACTTGTAACTCTGCGTTTCGTTGCCACCCCGGCTCTACCTCTTGCTGGATCTGACAGACATGGGAAAAGCAACTACCGTTGTCGGGTCCCTGATCCTTTCTGAGCTTCGAACCACTTCCAGGATCTTCCAGGCCACAACATGAAGACAAGCTTCGATAAGAAGGTTTGATGTTGTCCCCTCCTGCAGCCACTGGTAGCGAGGATCGATGTGCCCCTCGTTGAACCTCTGGGCTAGCCGCAGAGGAGCACGCGACAGGTAGAGCCGCTAGAAAGCAAGCGGCGCGCTTGCGAAGGCTGCTCGCGACTGCTTGCGACCCAGGCGACACACGCTGTCGCTCCAAGAGGAGCTGCCCATCCTCTCAACGCACCGTCGATGTGGGCTGCTGGCCGCCGTGGTTACCACAGAACTTCTTTTTCCCGCCTCTATGGTGAAGGCTTCAAGGGGCACCTCGTGTGGCACGGCATCGGAGATGGCAGATCAGCAAGAATCACGGAATCACGTGCTCTGTCCGAGGCCGAGTATCCAGATGGAAGTCCTTCCCACGTCCGTCAAAGGTCATCAGAGGACGATGAAGGTTTACGACTCAAGTGTGAACTCTTCTGCGGGCCATCACAGTAGACGTTTGCGCAAGCATCTTACCAGAAAGGCACCAAGGGCCAAGGATACGAGCCCTGCAATCCGCAACCCTCTCCAAACTCCCAACAGCACAAGGGTCACAAGGTGTTCTACCTGCAAGTTTACAGTTTACCACACTTTATCCGCCAAGGGTCGATGAACACACGAGATGTTGCAGAGTGCCACGCAACATGAGGGTTACATTCTTCAGAGGGAGACATGCTGTTCCAGAGGCGGATCGGCCTGGTACAGATCTCGGCCTGAAACTCACAAGATGTACCAAGCCACTAAGCCCTAGCAGCACTGGCAGCCCTAGCACAGGAAGGCCCCCACTTCTCGCGGCCGATGAGCGGCGGCGGGTACGACCGAGGAAGCCTTGGCGTGCCGTCTCTTTGCGGCCTTCGCGAGCAGATTCCATGGGTCGAGCCGGTGGCTCACTCATGCTAGGCAGATCCATGACGACTCGGATTGGTGCCCGATCCTCACAGTCACCAACATGCTTCCCCGCAAAAATCATGCCGCACCCTGCTGAAGGCCTCAGCCGAGCCGATCCTGTCTGTCTTCTGCTTGTCAGGAACCGAGGCGGCACAATCCACCACCTTCCTGGTCACGGGTGACAATAGACCAAACAACGACACAGAAGAGCAGAACACGGCAAACACCACGCCTACTCCGACCGCCAAACTCTGCGAAAGCGAGCATACCTCCCTGCCGCCACGTGAGGCCTGGGACCCGCGCCATTCTGACCAGAATTTCGTATCCTGTTGGAAAGCGAAGAAGAGGACATCGTACCTTGCTCGCGAAACCGAACTCGTCAAACTGTCGTGCCGTTGCCCGGCCACTGCAACAGTGTGGTGTGGTCAGGCGCTGGTCGAGAGGTAAATTAATTCAGAAGTGTAGCTACTCTCTGTTTCACGCCGGCAAATACTTCGAGCCCATCGACCGAATGTGCTCGGTATATCAAGGTGAATTCCGCAACATTTCACATCCAAAATCCGGCACGGCTGCCTTGAGCCGTTCGTGCCGAAACAATCGTCCGGCTGCTTCGTTTCCGTCCACAACATGGACTGGAATTCCCTCCAGCAGTGACCCGTGTGACCAGTTTCTTGATCAGTGCGGGAGCATCTTCTCCATCCACCGGCCAATTGGCAGAAAGTTGGCTGCTGGTTGGCTTTAATTTGGCTCACCATCTTCGAGGTCCTGTCACACTGAGTTCCTCTTTACCTGCGTTGTCCTGCATGTCGACCCACTTCACACAAGCCTTTGCTCCATTGACCGGTTTGCCGAGATGCACCATGCCGTCTGGGCAAAACCACGTATGACAGAAAGCCTGCCTACATTCTAATCTTCACTGGCTGGCCGCTCCGAAATCCTGACCAACCACTGTTGGGGTGGTCCAAGTAGTACCCCTGCCAACGCTGTTGCTCAAGAAATCGGCATTCTATGTCGCTAAACAGCAACTGCCACGTGTTTTCTGCGACCGCCAAAGCGGTCGCACTGTCTCGCTTTCTGGTGTGTCACGGAGTGAAGACAAAGGTTGCAGCCGCCAGGCTTGGCCCGATGTCCATTTCCTGAAGATCCTGTCGGGTCAGGGTCCGATTTGCCCTCGCGACACAGGCGGCGGGCCGAACGTCAATCAGGGTCGCGAAGCTCTGCGGGCTAGCGTTGCTGCAAAAGCTTGCTGGTCTGGCAAGGGTCTATGTCAGCGCAACTCGGCTTGCGGTGATGCGGGAGGACGACGGTCTGCACAAAGCGTTGGTACTGGAGACAACATGTTGAGTGGCAGTTTCGCGGAGTATGCAAGCCTTTTGACTTGCCTCTCAGATTTAATTAGCTTTCGGAAAGACACAGAGAGCATGAGCGGCATGTCGTTGAGAATGAACTGAAAGCTCGTAACTTTCCCATCTTGCCATTTCTCCTCTGCGCACCAACTCTTCGCCTGCCCTCGTTCCGGCGCCACCCACGGGAATATCCCAGATCTTCACCCCGTAGCAGGAAGCTTATAATTTATAACATATAACTTACAGTCGTCACAACTCTCCAGGCCGGATGGCGTAGCACTTGAGCTTAAATGGTTCGGGATTGCTTTTGCTTTGGCACTGCGCGCCGCACCCTGCGCCCCCCGCCCACTGAGGCGACTCTATCGACCTTACCGATACTCGAGCCCGATACCGCCAAATGTGTCGTGTTTCCTTCATCAGGGCTATTGCAGCTATGGTGGAGAGCTCGACCCTCTCCGTCGACGGGCAGTTCTCCGGCACATCAAGGCTTGGACTTCCACGGAAAGATCAGCGAAGAGTGGGAATATATGCATGCAACATCAAAGGCTCCAGAAGTCCCGTTCGCGGGGTTGTTCTATTTCTGGCTTGCTTGCTTGCATGGCGTGTGGGCTAGGGGTCCGAAGACCCTTCGCCCTGCGCTCTCGCGCTACGCCAAGTCCACGTTCGGTGTGTCGGTGCGAGACAGTTGAGTTCGGCACCAGCTGTGTCCCGGTGAATCTCCAACCCTCCCCGCATTTCTGTCTCTCTCTCTTCTTCTTCTTCCCCAGGGCATAGGGGACGGGTCAGGCCCCCCGGCCTATTGGCCCCCCACATATTGTGAGGCTTTCGAGGGGAGTGAAAGGTGTATTCGAGTTTCGGATATTTTATTTTATTTTATTTTCTGTTTTTGTTTTATTAAGACATAGAGTATGAACCCGATCCCCCGATACTCGAACTGACAGTCATGCATGGACGCCTGAATTGTGCTGCTGCATCTGTTGGAGGGATCAGCAGGAACCAAACAGCCAACAAATTGTCCCCCTTGTTTGACAGATGCAACAACTATGGTATGTTTGAAGAAAGGTCCCCGGATCTTATTGGCAAGTAGATACGATACGACTGTTGCAAGTAAATACGATACGATAAAGGCTGTGAAGGTGAAGAGGGGTTAAATTTCCCAGGGTACCTTTGTCCCCCTAAGCCTTCAGCAATCCACCTGAGAGGCTTGGGGCTTCAGGTTGAAATGTCCCTCTAAGTCTGGGCCCATGCTAATAAAAACGACGGTGGCTAACAAATACAAAACCACAACACTCTGGGGCCCAGGCCGAGGATGCTGGTCAGGAAGTCTACTGTATCCCCCGCGTGACGTCAATGCACTGCGTCCAAACAGACACTCCCCCGTAAACCGACATGGAACAAAACTAACAACACCGACAACAAACTAGCAAAGGCGCACGCCGTGGTTTGTCCCCTTTCTAATGTCAGCCTTTTCAGAGAGCATCCCTGAGAAGAAGCCAATACTCCCCTGTTTCATGGCTGACATGGCGGGGCGAGCTTGAAAAAGTCAGCACTCTGAGGTCCGAGCCAGGGTTTTGTTGTGGCCGACAACGATACTGCACAGTAAACCCACTGAGCTACAACAACCGTAGTAAACATCACAATCACACAAGTCCCCCCATTTCCCCCGGCTGGAGAGCGCACAGCTTATGTTCTCAGAACTTTCAGTAGTTGTCGTTGTGCGATCTCAGAGGGCCTTGTCCCCCCATGTGGCTCCAGCTCAAAGCCCTCCGTGCATGTGTTCTGCCAGCATTCGCCTTCTGCGGTGGCTACGATCGGAGCTGTCCCCATTGCTGGGGCTTCGAGGCCTTCGCTGTGGTGGTCCGCGGGGCGACGAGGAAGCTCTTGCGTTGTCCCCCATCCCATGATGTCTTTCTTGGTACCACCACTCTTCAGGTTGCCACGCTTCCCTGCCTGCCATGGTCTCCTCTGGGGTTTGTGCTGCAATCCCCCGCACCAGGTTCATGGCTGCCTCTTGGACGGTGGGCAGGACTCGCGGCGGCCACTTTTTGACATCACGTAGCATCCCCCGCAAGGTTTCCACTGCTCTGTACCATTCCGGGGTTACCTCTTCGCGCAGTAGAGTGCTGTTGGTCCCCCCTTCGCTGAGCATGACCACGTCGGCGGGGTGAGCCAGGGTGTTCCCCATGAGTAGGGCTTCCAGGGCTTCCGCCACAGCCACCAGTTTGGCCCACATTTCTGGTCCCCCTGGTCTGCCCTCCAGAATATCGCAAAGGATTTCTCGCAAGGGTGTAAGGATCGGAGGCAGCTGAATATGGACTTCCACATCCCCCTGTTCCAAGGTTCCGAACCAGCAGATCAGGGCTTCCACGTGGGGCGCTACCATGGCGTAGGGAATGATCACTGGCTCCCTGCTACGTAGGAGTTCCCCTGCGATGCTACGAAGTTGTGTGCTCGCTTGTAAAGCTGCGGCGGTGATGCTAGTCTGTGCAGATGTACTGCTCCCTCCTGGCTGGAGATGTGTTTGTTGGTGTGCTGTTGATAGTGTGTGTGGTGTCCCCTCGGCCTCAAGCTGCTGTGCTGTTGGAGTATCTATAAGGAGGTCGACTATGGCTGCTTCAGCTGTGGCTGCCATTCGTCTGTGCTGTGTGTCATCATACTCTTGTGCCATGCGTCGGATGTCTTGGAGTCCCTGTTCGACTCGCTGCCATGACCTGCTGTGGCTGTTGGATAATGTCCCAGGTGCTGCTTGTGTTTGTTGGCCCCCTGATTGTGTGCTTATCGGTGTTGTAGGGGGTTCGGGCTGTGTCAGTGCTTCGGCCGGTTGCTGTAGGTTGTAGGGCTGTGGGTTTGTATGTTGGTTGAGGTGGGTCTGCATGAGGTAGTCATCATCGTAGTCGTCATCTTGGTCGACTGTGGTTGTGGTGGTTGTGCTGCGCTCTCCCGTTGTTTGTGTGGATGTTGTAGAGGTGGTAGTACTGCTGCCGGTCCCCTGGGTTAGGGGGGGTCTTCGTCCTCGCCCGAGCTGACGTCCACCGCTCAGAAGTTCGGCGAGGGGGGTGCTGGCTTTGGGTTTGGCCGTGGTCTGGCTATCTGCTGCAGCTGGCTGCTGACTGGTGGAGTTTGCGGCACTTGCTGCGGGCTCGGCCGGTCTGCCGTCTCGTTGGCTCTTCCGTAGTTCGCGGCCATCGGAAAGAGTGTTGTGGTGGGCTCGGGGGGGGTTGGCTGTGGTGTCCGGGCTGGGTTTGGGCCTTGCTTGCGGGTAGTAGCTCTTGGGGGGTTCGTGGGAGGAGCTGGAACTGGTTGAGCCCACCTCTCGCTCTGCGGCTTCTGCTGCTGGGGTGTCAACTTGCCCTGCTGCTTCGTTGCTGCTTTCTGCATGCGCTCCTTGGTTACTCGAAGGGGGTGTGTGTGTTCTGGAATGCTTTCCAGCCCCCCTCGGTCCTGCTGGTATGCTGTTTGCGCACGGGCTCTTCGCTCTGCTGCGAGCAGGTTGCGTCGCCGCTGGCGGAGACGCATGACAGGTCCAGGGGCGTCTGGTGCCAGGTGTTCGATACGCATATGCCAAGTGCCATCCTGGTAGTCTGTCCCCTGGGACTAGGAGCATGGTGTCGGCTTCGTACGACTTGTGATCTGGTGCTTCCGAGATGTCCAGCAACCACATCTCCTGTGTGAGAATTTCGAAAGTTCCCACCGTTCCGATGGGAAGCGCTGGGGCTCGACTCACGGGTCCTCCGTCGCCTTCGATGACAGTTTTGGGGAGACCGGACGGTGTTGTCGGTCTGCCACTGCCTTTGTCGCGAACTATCTCAATCTGCCATTTCCCGTCCCCCAGCTGCGTCATTTGTGCCTCCGCCTGCTCTGACAAGGGGAGCCGGGGGGGTCTGCCGTCCCGGTCGTCATCGTCCTCAGCCTCTTCACTGTTCTCCTCGTCATCCCCCCCTTGGGGGGTGGCTGCTGTGGTTGCTGCTTCTGGGGGGTTGTTCCCCGATTGGCTTGGCTGGGCTGCTGCTCCGGGGTCCTGTCGTTGCTCTCTCGCTGTGGAGGGGACGAGCTTTTCCACTGAGAGTCTCCATCCTCTGTCTGTCTGGTGAGCCATGAACTGATCCCCTTCTGCTACGAGGAGGCTGTGTGGTTCACACGTGTCGAGGTCTGGCACGTATGTCACAATTAGCAGCCATTGGCCTGGCTGGGGCATGGGTGCCACCCGTCCTATCATGCCCGAGGGGAATGGTGGGGCGGATTCCAAGGGGCCACTCTGTCCGACTCGGACTGTTGCTGTTGTGGTTGCCGGGTTGGTGGCCCCCTCGATGCGAAGTTCCCAGCATCCATGGGTGAGGGGTCTGTATTCTTGGCTGCTCCCTGTGGCTGTAGAGAAGAAGATGGGGGGAGGCAGCTCTCCTTCAAAGTGTCCCGGCTGTGTCGACGCCCATTCTGCTTGTGCTGCTGCTGCCGTGTCTTGACTTTGGGCTGTGTTGGGGCCGGTCTGGGTGTGGCGTTGGGGACGGTGCTCGGGGGCTTGCTCGGAGAGTGTTGCGGCGGGAGGTTGTTGGGTCTGCTGGGTGGCAGTGCGAGGGTGTCTGGGCTCCAAGTGCTTGTTGAGTAGCCCCGCAAATCTCGCTTTGGCTTGTTCGTGTGCATATGTGGAGGCCTTGGTCCCCGGGGCTGGGGTAGCTTGTCCAGGGTCGCTGCTGCCTGCGGCTCCCCCGCTCGAGGTTGCTTCTGACGGGATTTGGGGCTTGTAAAGGATGCCCCACCCCGGTCCCCCTTGCCCTTGAGGGGGGGGGCGCTTCTGTCGAATGCCACGTTTGTTATGCTGTTTGTACGTATACTTGCCCGCTTTATTCTGAACACGTTGCGAGCCGTGCCCTGCTGTGCTTTCCGAACGCCGTGTTGAGCTGGTGGGGGCGGATTTGCTGGTCCCCCATCCTGGCCTCTCCCACGGCGGTTTGCTGGCTGGCTGACGAGCATCAGGGGGCGTCCCGTCGCCCGCGAAGGACGGTTCTTCAGCTGCTTTAGCTTCGCCGTCCCCCTGCGTGGTGGCTGTGTGGGGTTGGTCGGCCATCTGCTGCTGCTTGGTGGTGGTGTTCTCCTCCTTGGCTGCAGGCTCTGTTTGTTTTAATGTGTCGGCTGTCGCACTCTGCTGCTTGGCAGTTGCTGCGGCCGCTGCGGGTTCTGCTGCTTGTACCCATGTATCGTCGGACCAGGATGCCGCGTTGCCTTCTGGTTGCGAGTCTGCTGGGGCTGACGGTATGGAGTGGTCTGCTTGTCTGGGAGCAGAGGGGTCCTGTTCGCTCTGTCGTTGTTGCCCCCCCGATGGCTGTGATGCCAGGTTGGCGGGTTGTGGTTGCGTGTTGGCCCGCTGCTGCTGGGCTTGAATGGTGGGCGATTCAGCCAAAAGGGAGGCTGCCAGGCTGCCTGCTCCTGGGTGAGCGCCCATGGCGGGTTGTCTGCGAAGGCAGTGTTGGGCTGAGGGGGGTTGTGTGTGGCAGGCTCTGCCCCCCGGTTGCTTGGGTTCTGGGGGAGGGTGGGGGGGTGTCGGCATGCCATGGGTCAGTGTCTGGGTCATATCGCTTGGGGTACCTCACTGCGTGTATGCTCTGGTATTGCTCCACCATCGGCCTTGGGTGGTGGCCAAATGCGGGTTGGCTGGATGCCGCAGTGTGTGTGTGCTGTGCGGGGGTTGTCCCCCCTTGCCGAGGTAAGCCTGGCGGTGGTGGGAGTGTTGCTGTGTGTTGTGGCAATGGGACTGCGTGTTGGGGGTGTTGTTGGTAGTAAGGTGGGGGTTGCTGGGCTTGTGGTGTTTGTCCCCCAAACTGGTTTGGAGGGGGGAGTGGTTGAAGTGAGTGTTGTGGGGGTGGGAAGTTGATCGCCGGGTTTCCCCCTCCGTGCGGGGTTGAAGCAACCGCCGAGGGGGCCAAACTGTACCCACCCCACGAAGTTACGTACGCTCCATTCGATGCGGGATGGGTTGCTTGCCATTGGAACTGCGTGGCTGCATAGGGAGTATAGGCACCTCCCATGGGGGCTTGACTGGCAACCCAGGGTGGGAGCCATGGGGTGGGGGGGTTCTGGAGGATCCCCCCTTGTTGGTTGCCTGGTGGGGGGCAAAACTGCGGCGGGGGCTGCTGCGGCTGTGGGTGCTGGTTGGTGTGTTGTTGCGAGGCCGGGTTCCACTGCTGTCCCCCACTAGGGGGTGGCTGCTGCGGGCTTTGCGGGCTTTGCGAGGGTTGTTGTGCCGTTGGTCGGTTGCTGCTTGGGTCCGGGGTGTTCATCCCCACTGTGTACGCGAGGAATGCGAACGTCCACACTGCTGTGTTGTGTTGTGGCATGCCTGCGGAGGCTCTGCAGCTGCCGGCGTAGTTTGTTTTCGCAAGGGAGAGCTCCTGTCTGACTTTAGATCGCACTACATAGTTTGAGTTTTCAAGAATTCGAGCCCCCAACATGAGGTCAACGATCAGGTAGGTGACGTACAGGTAATTGAGGTAGTGCAGGTCGTACAGATAGGAATGTTTCCGCATGTACAGCGACATGGTATCGTAGGCGGAGTAGAGCAAGGCATTGGTTTGTGGCAAACGTAGAGTAGGACAGTGTTGTAAAAGTATTCGCCAAAGGTTCCCACGTGTTCATGTAATGCGGGGTCATGTGCATGTGCACAGGGCAGAGCCAGGCAGCGACGGCGAGGCCGGAGTCGTCGCACTGGCCGATGGCAAGTCCCCTCGCATTAGCTCTCACATCAACTTGTGGCACTGAGACTGCTTGCATTAACGGCATGGTCCTCAGCTTCAGAACTATCTGGCTTACCTAATCCTGAATGTACCACTTTGCATGCTGCCGAACGGAGCTGACTCATCAACGTCCCCCCTTCTCGAAGGCTTTGTTTGCGGCGGAAGACCTCCTCCGGTTGCATGTCTTTTGCACTTGTGGCATGTTTGCAAGTCTCTGCAAAGGGAGAGGCTGTCGTCTGCCACTGTCAAACATGGGCGGGAGTCATCATTCACAGTCCCCCTTTGAGGAGCTTTTTCCGGCGTGGGCGTTGCTTCTGCTTAGCGGACTGCGCTCTGTTTGGTGCGAGGTTCTCGATGGCCGATTGGTCCCCGCTTGCCCAGGGTACGTCGTATTTCTCCACAAAGCGATCCTCGAGACTGGCCCACAGCATTCTATCTGCTGCTTTGGTTTGCCAATCTTCCCCGGCAATGTCTGCGATTTGTCGTTCAATGTCGAGATGCGGGTTAAAGCGGCGGCTGTGGCGGTGTCCCCCCCACGAGGAGGGGGGAATTGTCTGTTCGACTCTCCACCATGCCAAATTCCGCCAGCGCAGCATGGCTGATGCGACGACGTCCCCCCGGCTTGCATGTCCGTGCAGGCTCCAGATCTGACTGAGGATGAACGTTGACCAGCGCTGGATGTCGTGCTTGTGTAGGGCAATGCGGGCCTGGCGGAGCGATTTCTTGTTCCACTCTACCCACTCATCCCCCACGGGCTTGTGAAGGTGCATGATGTCCCTGGTCTGGCTCAGCTGCATGACATTTGCACATCGGAGAATATAGTCACTGCATTGCCACGTCTGGCATGCCCAGAGTGCGCTCTGTCGCACAAGCACTGTGTGTAACTGCAGGCGAGATCTCAAAGGAGCTTTGGAGAGGAGCGTTCCCCTGTGCTTGCGGAAGGCACCGCGAGCACGAGACTGCATCTCTGCCACGATCATCGACGGGTGCCCTCGGAAGCTGAGGGGGCTCCCCAGTGCGCGGATGATGTGTTCTGGCCCCTTGGAGAGCACCTTGTCCCCGGAGACGTGAAACTCCACTCCCCCGTTCTGGTTGTCGATGATCTCGGTCTTGAGGGGGTGGATGTCGAGGCCTTTCTTGGGAAGGTTGGTTCCCATACGGTCCAGCATTCGCTGAAGGTGGGCGGCACTGGTTGACCAGAGGTAGCTGTCATCCATGAAGCTCCCCCCGTCTTCGGGGGGGGGCTCGTTGTCGGTTGGCTTGGTTTCACGTGCTTCCGCTATTGACTTTTCCAGGTCGATGGCGATGATCCTGCCGAAGGCGATGGGGCTGTCGGGGGAACCCTGACGAACTCCATTCGTCTGTGGCAGCTTGAAGTGTTCACCTCGGAAAACGATCTCGATCTCCCGAGCGTGGAGAAGGGCGGTCCAAGCTCTCCCCTCCCAAGGGGATTTCCCCCTGATACAGACGTCCTCCTCGATTTGTTCTGCGAGTGATTCCTGGTACACCGAGTCGAAGGCCTTGCGAATATCGAGTTTGGCCAGGAACATGGGAAGTCCCCAGTCGTGTGCCACACGGCAAAGGCGCCGCTAAATCAATATCAGCTCCACACCCTGGCGAGAACGTCGAGCCCACTGCAGTCTCGAGTCCCCCTGCACCCAGTGGGAAACTCGTCCAATGAGGAGCTGGGAGAAGGTTTTCAGGAGGGACGAACTGAGTGTTATAGGCCTCGTGTCGCTCCATGAAGTGGGTGCTCCCACTTTAGCCAGCAACGTGGTGATCCCCCGCTCAATGGATTCAGGGATCTTGGCCGTGTACAACATGTCACTGAAAAGTTCAAGGAGTCGACCACGCCATGGGTCGATCGTCTCGATGATTTTTAGTGCCTCATGTGATATCCCATCAGGTCCACATGATTTATTGTTTTTCCATCGTTTGCGGACCATTTTGAGCTCCTCTTCTGAAAAAGGCACCCAGGGGGTTTGCTTGCACATCCCTGTCATTCGCAGAAAGGCCGCCGAGAAACGTTCGCGGACATGCATGCCATCTGCTTTGTGGAAAATCCCCCCGAAATGTTCGGCGAGGGATTCTCGCCAGCGGTCATCCGACTTGAGTCTAAGCTCCCAGGCAGAGTTGTGTCCGTCATTGTCCACCGCTGCTTTGGCTCGCCACCACCCGGCCCCTGCCATGTCCAGCTTGGTTGCTGCCCACAAGCGGTGTTCGGCTCGGCGTTCTTTGGCAAGTTGCTTCCAAAGTCGCTTGCGCTCCTCCCCCGGCGGCAAGTGTAAGACCTGCTGCCTCATTCGGCGGACGGTCGCGCTTTCCCGAAATCTGTCGAGGGATTTGCCAGGCTCGGTGATCCTGTTCGAGATATCCGCAATGAGCTTTACGGGGTCCATGGAGTGAATCTCGAAGGTCTGTATGATCTGTTCCACGACGTCGGATCTCTTCAACCTTCGCGTACCCCATTTCTTGCCGGTCTCATCCACTGCTTGCGTCTGCGGTGTAGGTTGTCGAAGAGGTATGTGTACTGGTTCATGGTCGCTCCTTGCTAGATCCCGCAAGGAAAGTATTCCCCCCGGTTCGGCGAGAAGGTGCCGAGTAAAGACATAGTCGATCCTTCTCGGTCTCATTTGCTGATTGTATGGGAAATACGACGGCTCCTCGAGGGTCTGTTCTGGCAGTTTGTATTGTAGGGCGTTCATCGTGTCGAGAACCAGCTCCCCACGGGCACCGTCGCTGAGGATTCTCTTGCCTCGGCCTGGACGGAAACTCTCGTTGGCATCAAAGAGGCAGGTGACCCGATACCACTATACATCTGAAGTCAGCCTGCTGTACTGCGCAGCTGATCCCCGCATTGAGAAGCTTCGCGCGGGTGTGGCTGAAGACGTTTGTGTGCACCACCCCCGTCCCCCGCCATTCCCCTTCTTGTTTGCCTGCAATCATCTGGAGGTCTTCAAGCTCGTAGTCAGTCTTGCCTTTGTCGACAATGATCTCTTGGAGGCATACCACAAAGGCTTCATGAAAGGGATGAATTCGTTCTTTACGAAGATCCCGAAGAAGGTGAAGTGCTGCATCTGGTGTGAGCCCTCCAACATTCCACGAGAAGGCTTGCATAGTCCCCTGGGGGGCGTCCGGCTCCAGGGGGTGAATTGGCGGCTCGTCTCAGTTGAGCCCCTTCTTCAGCTCATCCCACTTGGCCGTGAGCGAGCTGAGAGACATTCCCATTTGGCGGGCCAGGGTGGGCAAACAGACCCAGCCAACCCCTGCTTTGTCTGCGTCAGGCGGGGCCGTGAGAACGGCGGATGCCACTCTGACCTGGGAGTACCAGACGTTGCCCGTGCCAAATTCGACCTCTAGGTGCTGCTTGTTGCCATTCTCCTCAAGGATAAGCCGCTTGATCTTCCCCGCGAACTGTGCCCTGCGACGTCGTTCAGGGCTCTCGCTCATGGCTGCCCACATATGTCGGTCACTCCCTTCGTCACGTCGACCGGTGATGATACGGGCTTCCCTGACTCTCTGCAGGGATTCTCGGACACGTCTTCGAAGACTGAAGGCATCTTCCCCGGTCTTGGCCTGGATCGGGACGATAGCAAATCCCCTGCGGAGTCCAGGCACAAAGGCCTCGTCTAGATCCAAATCGCACTGCAGCTCGGTAAGACAAGACGTAGCGTGTCCACGGCGCTTTGGTCGTTGTCCCATCCCCCCACCACGATGGCAGGGCGAGGGTTGGTGTCGGATCCCCCGGAGTCCGTCTTGGTGCTCGTTGTGGAGAAAGTCGCACTTGCAAATTTGCCTTCGAGCAATGCCATTCGTCGAGAGAGGTCGTCGTTGTTGGCCGCCACTCGACCGATATTCCGTTCAATGTCCACATGTCTGTTCGTCATTGCATCCAGGAGTTCTGTGGTCCTTTTGACATGCTCGTCCATGTTAGCTTCGACCTGAGCTACACGTTGTCCTATCCCCGCGATGCTCTCATGGATCGTCTCTGTGATCTGCTGCTGGTTGATCTGAAGGGCTTGTTGTAAGGCTGCCAGTGTGAGGGGAGCAGAAGCATCTCTGTCCCCCACCTCCATTTCTTCACGAACTTCACGAGCGCGCTTGGGGCTTGCTTTCGGTCCAGGAGCGGGGTTCGGGGTCGGGCACGGGGGGGGGTTCATGTTTTGTCCCCCGACTACGGGTGCAACTCCATCCAGGCTGCTTGAGGAATGCATTCTCAATGTCCTCGTGGTAGGTAACACGTTGCACAACGAACTCACTCTAAACGACCCGGCGAGGTAATGCAGGGTCCCTCCGAGGCTCTCGACCTCCTGTAGGCTCGCCGATTGCCAAGGGAACGATGTTGACAAAGTCCCCCTGGTCCCGGGCAAAGATTTTGTTCAGGAGCGATCTCACCTGCCTCCCCTTCAAGAACCGTCAGCGGGAGGACGCGTAGACCCACACACTCACCCTTGACGACGATGGCAAACGCTCAGGGACACACTCTCTCAAAGGAAACGCCCGGGTTGCTCCCCCGAGTATTTCTCTCTCTCACTGCCACTTTGCACGGGGCTGGGGGCTCGAACCGCTCACGGCTTGAGCCAAAATGGCTACTGTCTCTCTCTCTCTCTCTCTCTCTCTCTCTCACTCCCGCCGTCTCTTTCAACGAGCGTCCCGCATGTAGGCGTCCGTTGTCTTCTCGAACGTTGTGGCACGCAAATTTGCGGGTTTGTACCTCTGCGGCGGCGCTGAAGGCAGCAACCACAGCTATGTAAACATTGTCACTGGCCCTCCTCGCTCAACTTTCGATGCTAGAGACGAACTGTCGGTGGTCTCTTTCGGCTTTGCCGTCCACCAGAGTTGGGTCAACTTTGGGCCCATGCTGTTCACACTTCGGGTTGACAACAGCAGTGGCCCATAGTAGAGCACTCACTATCGAGAAAGCATCTTATCTACTGCGGATTCTCAACCGAGGCGGTCCTAATTAGTCAGTCTTCACTCGAACAATGTGAGACTCATCAAGCAGCCGTCAGTGTTCTCCACAACCCGCCTGCCCGCCGGGATTGCGCACTCGGCTTTGCAAGCGCGGTCGACGAGGCAACACATTATGCGTCGCTGTCAAACCCGTCTAAGTAACTGGTCAGTGGCACATGCTCTTCAGAAGTGACCCTCACGTAGCACATGCCTTGGCAAGCCACTCCATGCTGCGTACAGGACAGGTGGATACGTAAACGGATGCAGTGAACAGGGCTGAGCACGGCTGAGCTTGCAGACGTTGCGGTAGTCCCCCCAGGCTAAGACTGCGAATTGCCAGGAAAGCCTCCCAGCGGAGAGGACTACTCACGCACAAGATCTTGCAAATGCCAAGGTCCCTGGCGATACTGACGCATGCCAACGTTATGCCGATGGCGATGGCACCTGGCAGAAGCATGTTGCTTTCGCCATGCACTGTGGATCGAAAAGTTGTGTTCCAAGATGTTTGAAGGTCTGCATCGGGGATGTGCCAACGCGTCCATCAAGTCCACGTCCGTGCTTCGAATGCCGGCAATCCCCGAGAAAGCGGCATCGTCAGCAACAACTTCCGTCAGTCAACTTCGCAGCACGGATGCTGCAGACAAATCAGACAGCAGTATACAAACCCTTATCCGCAAGGCGGGATGTAACAAAACGAACAAATGGCAATCTTGCAGAACTAGATTCGGCGCAACCACTTGTTAAGAAACTGCAGGTGGACAAGCACAGGCGCCAGATGGTGCCACTACTTTTGCATCCTGGTTTCAACAAGTCGTATTCTAGCTAGGTGGGTGCGTGGATAAATGCCTGGATGCATCGATGGATGCATGGATGCAAGGACGGATGGTTTTTTCAGGCCGGACTACGATGGTCTGTGTATTCTGTGTTCTTCACAGCAGATGTTCAGAAGGCTCCTGTGCCTGCAGGTTTCGCCCCGACCAAATCTTCAAGACAACCGGCACACTGTGGGAGTAACATTAAGAATTGTCTGTTGTGAAGAGCGGCACATGAAGCCTTCACAGGCTTCCGACAATGTCGGGCAAGCAGGACGAACTTCAAGCAGGTAATTCTCATATCCCTTCTTCCTGGTCTCCCTTCTCGCTTTGACCCCAAATCTGGGTCTCTGTGAGGAGTTTAGGTGGCGCTTGACTCAGCCTCAAAGTCCTCAAAGTCTTAAGTCAGGGCAGAGTCAGGCGAAAGTCGAAGCGTAAGCAAACTCCGCAGGCCTGGTGGTCGGCTCGTGGTTCGTCGGTTGTATAGGCTGTGCTTAGTCTTTTAATTTACGTGCCGGCTCGCCGGCCGAAACTAAGGCGAGCATTCGGATCTTCGGACTCATCAAAAACAACCAAATGCCGTGTTTGGGCTTAGCTGGGCTGGGAGGGAGGGG
>CAJNJA010029019.1:598-27203 GCA_905231915.1 Symbiodinium necroappetens
GGTTAGGGTCTAGGGCTTATAGGGTTTAGGGTTTAGGGTTTAGGGGTTTAGGGTTTAGGGTTTGGGTTTAGGGGTACCACAGGGGGTGTAGGTTTTAGCAGCTTCGGGGTTGGGAGGTGTGGGGGCGAAGGATATTTGGGAGAGTAAGGGTTCGGGGGTTGGGTTAAGGGTTAAGGGTTTAGGTTTTAGGGTTTAGGGGGGGGGGGGTTTGGGGGCTTTAGGGACGTTTTTACTGCTTTGAGGTTTTATGGGTCGAGCTCGGCCCATGTTCGATTTGGGCAACAACGGCTCTTTGGCTATATAATATGCATTGGACCTGTAGATATGCATGCTGCGCTGATAGCGGGTTTGTCGCGTTGGGCTGCTGCGGTCGGTATCACGGCGATAGCTTTTGCACATATTCCTTCTTCTCGCAGTTTTCTGCCCGGCCATCACAACCAGAACAAGGGCAAAAGATCTGCACCCAAAGCCCGGTACTCAATCTTCAACGGCATGGGGTGGAGGTCAACCTAAACCCTAAAACCCTAAACCCTCTAAACCCTAGACCCTAACCCCTAAACCCTAAAACCCTAAACCCCTAAACCCCTAAATCCTGAACCCTTTTTTTCTGATTTCCGGTGTCCGCCCAGGACCGGCCCGGGTCATGCTATTGTGGCGGAAGAGAATGCAAGAATTCTGCAGCTCAGTGCTGGTTCAGAGGTACCTCAAGCTACCCCTGTGATCTTCGCTAAGGCTAATTAAAGTCTCATGGTTGGCCTTATGAATTTCCGTTTTAAAACTTTTTGACAGAAAGCACTGCGTCCTGCACATGGACCCGTGTACCAAGTGCCAATGCGTTTATTTGACGCAAACACCAGTCGATGCCGCGCAGACCTAAGCAGCAAGCCCCAAACTCAAAAACCCAAACCTTCGGCACCAGAACTGGCTTGCAGTTCCCTCAACATGAGTTGGGAAGAGACAGATCCATACGAGTCTAGCGGAATTTCAGGTGAGTTATTACGAAGTCACAGATGGAGCAAAGTCACGGCCCTGAACCCGATTCTGCAGCCAACTCGAAGCTCAAAAAAACCCTAGAGCTCTTCAGCAAGCAGCTGCATCGGCTGGATCTGGAATCGAAGGGGGCATCCTTGGACGCTCCTCCGTGGAAGAAGAAGCAGCTTGATGATCCTCGAGGGGCCGAAGGCGTGCCCTGAAAATCACACTTTCTGACCTTATAATACGCTTGTAGTGCTCTTGTCATACCCGCTCATATCTCTCTCTCGTATCATGCCCTCACTTCGACATCGGCTCTAACCCGAGCTCCAAAAATCCCGATGCCCTGCGCACTTAACCCTTTCCTTTTACCTGATTCCTGTCCCCTTTCCCCTTAACCCTAAACCCTAAAACCCTAAACCCTAAACCCTCAATCCCTAAACCCTAAACCCTACCTGATTCCTGTCCTCCGGGATTGGCCGTGTTGACCCAGGATCCTGGAGGGCTCACGCTGCTTCTTTTCGCATGCTTCCAGGATTCATCGTGATATTGTGCTGACGTGCTGTACCATGTTACACCATGCTAGATCATACTATGTGATATGGTGTTCTGTGCTTTATGGCGCTATAAGGGTAGAGGGCTTGTTGTAAGCGCTCAAATTTCAGGATTCAGGTCACATGTTCTTCTTGAGCATTTACTGGACCTTTTCCCACTGCTGATTGTTGTAGAAAGCTTCAGGTCCAGAAGGTTCAGGCGTGGGGGTGAGTTGGTTTGGGGGGTGGCGTTGCTGCGAAACTATCTCGCCGTGCTGGATCACGGTATACTTGGCAAGCACTTGGGTCAACACCCATGATGTGGATAGAGGTGAGATAAGGCTGCATTTTGTCAAGCAGGACCTCCTATGGAGGTACGCGAGTTTCGGATTTCGTGTAGCAGAATTTTGGATCTATCAGTGAGCTTTCGGGCATAGGGAGTTTAATAATTTTGACGACCTGGACCATCCTCTGGAGATTACGCTTGGGATGAAAAATCGTGCTTGACGGTTTTGGCCTTCGAGATGGGAATCTAAGGGATGCAGATCTAGGGCCTAGATTCAATCTAGCACCTTTCAGCACCAAAAGGCCTGCCAAAACCTGTCGACACCTGCGTGTTCAAGGTACAAAGCCCCCAAGACCGTAGTCCAAATATTTAGGCCCTAAATCCCTGAAAAAAACAAGCGTTTCAACCCTAGAACTTGAAAGCCCGAAAGCCCCAAACCCCAACACCCCCAAAAGCCTAAACCCAAGACCCCAAAGCAGTAAGCCTAAAACCCGGAAACCCTCAAATCCCAATGGTCCCTAAGCCCGAGACCCTTTTGCAACCCCTAAACCCTAAAAACCCTAAACCCTAAACCCTAGACCCTAAACCCTAAGCCCCAAGCTCTGATCCCCTAAAGCCAACCTCACGCACCTTGGGAGGGTGCCGCGGCGGAGGGAAAGAGCACGGCCGCTTCAGGACGATGGGCGCGCTCTCCCTTGCTCCAGGGGCTATGCTATAGCCCATCATAGTATCTTATGGTATATTTCATCGTATATTGTGGCATACCAAAAGAAAACTGTAGTATATTATAGTCTTTTATGGTATACTATAGTATCTTATGGGCTTCAGGCCTTCTGAAAGCGTTCTTCGGACTACGGGTGCTTCGAAGAGACCCATGTTGTAACCGTTGCATGCGCGATCACAGGCGTTTCATTCGGGCTCGGTGCGGCTGCCTATAGGAGTTTGAAAGCTTGAAACAAGATAACCCGGGGGGACCTCATACCCTAAACCCTAAACCCATGTAAGGCTTATAGGGTTTAGATGAGAGCACTTCCGACTTCGACCTGCGGAAGAACGGTGAGAGGGGAAAGTTCCGGTAGGCACTCCAAAACACGCAATGCCCGAATCCCAATATGTTAAGGTTTAGGGTTTAGGGTCCCAATGTCCAACCTGAAATTCACAAACCATAACCAGGCCCGAATTGCCAAAACCCCAAGCCCCCCAAGCCTGCAACTAAACCCCAACAAATATCTTGAAGGATCCCTTACACAGAACCCTCATAGCAACCCTGTGAGGAACACCCTTCTAGGACCCCTTAAAAGCCGAGCCCTGTTCGAAACACCCTAAACCCTGAACCCTAAAACCCTAAACCGAAAAAGAACAAAACAGTTCGAAACACCCTAAACCCTGAACCCTAAACCGAAAAAGAACAAAACAAAAAACACCATAACAACGACCTTGCCTCGACGGGCTCGCTGTGGCGGAGGCGAGCTCCTCCGTCTCTGCCAGGTCTGCCGCCTTTCCCAGGATCTCCTGCATCTCTAAGGGTTTAAGGCTTAGGGTTCTTTAAGGGTTTAGGATCTCCTGGATCTCTAATTGGTTTAAGGTTTAGGGGATCTGTCAGGGTTGCTTTTTTCAGGGTTTAGGGTTTAGGGGATCTGTCAGGGTTGCTTGTTTAAGGGTTTGGGGTTTAGGGGATCTCTTCGGGGTGCTTCTTCAAGGGTTTAGGGGATGTCTTCGGGGTACTGTTTAAGGGTTTAGGGTTTAAGGATCTCTTAGGGCTCCTTTTTTGCAGGGTTTGTTGAACTCTAGAGGTTTAAGGCAGCAACTGGCGTTTCAAGGCTCATCTCGAGCCCTTCAGCTCATTTCGAGCCTTTTAAGGGTTTAGGGTTTAGGGGCTTGGGTTCCTGCAAGCTGTTCTTATCAAGAGGTTCCCATAAAGGGTTTAGGGGCTAGGGTGCCGAAAAGATCTTCCTGTAAGGGCTCCTATCAGGGAGGGTTCCAAAAAAGGGTGACGAGGGGGTCCCCGAAAGGTTATTTCACTCTGATGATACTCGACCGAAGACCCCTCAACGTGAATTATTCTTGGTTATATGTACATCCTCTCAAAGGGACTCGCGTTAGCAGTTGAACCCTAATGTGTCCGTTTTTGGGGACTGCTACTGTATGACGTTATAAAACCGCAAATCATGTCATGTCATAACATGTCATGTCAGAAAACATCATTTCATACGCCAGAGCACCATGAAATGTCATGCAATCTCGTGCCCGATAGTACTAGTCTTGCAAAACATAACATAACATAACATAACAGAACAGAACATAACAGAACATAACATAACACTGTTAGTCACGATCTTACCGTCTGAACTTTTCGATCTCCTCCTCATCGGCGATCAACTTCGGGTCGAGGGAGCTGCTCGGGAGAGGGGCGGGGCCGTTTTGCAGCTCGTCCTGCCCGGGGCCGGTTTTGTTATTCCCTCTCGCATGGCTGAGGATACCGGGGCCGGGTTTAGGGTTTAGGTTTAGCGGCCCGGGACTTCACCACAACCGAAGGTTTTTTTTTCCTTGTCGCATGCACCCAGAGTGGAAACTTAGGGATTCCCACAGAGCAAGCTCATTACAACACCAAGCAAAATCGACTCCAGACGCACTCGCCATAACAATGAATGCCCCAGGCGTCCAGAAAAGATTCCCACGAGGTGTTCGGGGCAAAGTGAAGGGTTTAGGGTTTTAGAGGCTTGAGGTTTTATAGGGGTTCGTTAAGGGTGATTTTGCACCCGAAGCATCATACACCAAGCCATGAACTCCAAACGAGAAGACTGAGACACCTCAAGCCAGGGCGAGGTGCAGCAAACTGACGTCGATACGAACTTCTGCTTCTCATGACTCCTCTTGTTGTTGTGACCATCATGACCCGTAGTATTGATACCACCACTGCTAGCTGGGGTGATACGGCTGATGATATAAATCCTGCATTACCCATAATAAGGAAGTTACCGCAATTCCCATAGTTTAGGGTCCTTAAGGTAGTGCAGGATTTATATCACCAACCGTATCATGACTATTCTGATAGCATTAACCACGGAGGTCCTCCAGCTGCTTGCGCACTTGACTGATGCTAGCAGCATCTGTGCGCCACACCTCTCCGTACCTTGCCAGGGCAGACTAGAAGGAAAACCACGGTTGTGTTTCGGACGCGGTTTTTTGCCAACAAGGTTGAAGCTGTAGACCCGCGCATAGGCCGGTTACAGTTTAAAGGCACCCGTCGGACAAGACCTGCCCCGGACATCTAAATCTCTGAATGCCTTCTAGCTGCGCATTCACCTACACCCCCTTCCAACACAAAATGCTGGCCCGAGCACACAGGTAGGTACTTACAGAAAACCAACCATTGTGATGCGACACACGCTGAAAGCCGAGAAACCGGGGCCTGAAGAAGTAGTAAGAATTTCCCTGAATAAGGTGCCTTAATTTGCCCTGAATGCGCATTCTTATCAGCACGGCCCCTATATAGTCCGCCGGCCCGGCCTCGCGTGCTGGTCAAGCTTGTTCTTCATCTCCTCCGTGGACTGTCGCCGCTCGGAAACTAGCTAAAACCAAACTTTGCGGTCTGCGGTTGATCTCTTCTGAACACAAATATCCGTAACTGCATGAATACATCCTGTTCGAACTCGCCTGCTCGAAAGACTACTGCACTCTATACTACACCCGGCCGATCTCTCTTCAACACAGAACCGACAGCACGCCCAGCTGCCGGCGTCCAATTGATCTCATCCACGAGGATCTCTGTCACACCGATGAGAGGCCCCACCACCTCGGAAAGAGGGTTAAGAGTTTAGAATGGCAAATATCCTTCCTAATTCTCATGCAAAGTTTCTTCACACTCACATAACATTCAATTTCTAAAGGGTCCCAGGTGTGGAAGGTTTTCGTCGACAGGGGCATGTCAGATGTCAATGTGCTGAAAACAGTATACCATAGGGCTGCTTCTTGCAACCCCTTCTGATTCTCTCTATCTCTCTCCGACTCTCTTCTTTCTTGATTTATTTCGCTGCTATGTTGTTCTCCCCTTTCCGTACTTCATTTACTTCCTTCCCTTGCATTCGTTTGTTCGCTCTGTGCGTAGTTCTGTCATTATCTGCCTGTCTTTGTCTGCCGCGCGTAAAATTCAAGCAGGGATTTCCTTTTCAAGGTTGCTGATTCAGGCATTTGTGGTTTCGTCGGCTTCTCGGTCATGAATAGTTCAGGGTCTGGAGCTTGGGCAGTTTTTGCGCTTTCATACGCGGGTGGGCCCTTCCGAAAATCGAGTTTCTACTTGGCTGCCTGGCAGCAGTCGCTGGCGACAGTATGAGCGTAGCTTGCAAAGATAGTCCGGTGGAGCAGGCGTGCAACGAAATCTGTGCTTCGACCGGCCACGAAGCATCACACCGCCTTCACGAAAAAACACATAATATGCAAAACTGATGAAGCGAAACCCACTGGCCAAAGGATAGACAAGTTCTACATTCCCAATACTCAGTTCTAAACCTCACACAAATGCTGCTGGCCTTGATGCTGAAAAGCCGGCGGTTGTCTGCAGAGTACCAGCAGCCGTCGTCCGGATTCAACGCCACCCTCGCAGGGGGTCGACGGTTTCGGGCACTAGTGTGTAAAATAGGGGCCAAAATAATTACCACTAGCATTTTGGGGTTCCTTTTACTAATTATTCTAGAGTACAATATAACCAGAAAACCCTGTTCTTATCATTAAGACCCCTATATTACCTTGCATTTGCGCAGCACATAGAGCCTTCATGCGTCAGGATCCTGGAATCTTGCATTCTTGCTTTTCAGCATGTTAAAGAAAGCAAAAAACAACAGCAGCAGCAGCAGCAGCAGATGAGCAGATGTGTTTCATAAGCGAATGCTGAATCGAAGTGAAGCAGGCAGGCATTGCCAGCACAGTCGCGCACCGGCCTGATTTTCGTGATGTCCCCGAAAGCCACCTCGGTTCGCCGATTTCAAAGTGGGCCATGCTTGCCTAGTATTAGTTGTGTGATAGGGAGCCATGCCAAAATCAATTAGATCTGGGTTAATGACGTCTCGTCCGACTGATGACTACAAGAGAAGAAGGCCCGCAGGTTCGCAGTTGTAAGCGAAATCAAGTCCATCATAGACACCACGCTGTTTGCACAGTTGCCCGGACTCGAACAGCCCAATTGAAACAACCCAGTTCTGACCAGGTCTTCACTACGTTTCCTTGCTGGAAGATGTTACGCTCGGCATTCCTGATGTGAGTTTCTCCTGTTCTTCTTGCCACTGTGATGGGGGCTATGGTTCTTATCATGGCCAGCCAGATCCCACCTCGCGGCGTGCCAGCGCCTTGAGACCCTGCCAGACGCTTCGCCCGTCAGTGAAGGTCCAGTTGACGGTCTCCTGGCCACAACTTTCAACACAATAATACTGTAATACTCGTCTCTGGGGCTCCAGATTTCCCATGACTAGGTCGCAAACCCCTGCTAAGCCGAATGGTGAAGTGACCGAGACCGGCCTTTGAAGCTGGAAGTGTGCAGGGTACGACTTTGCTAAGATGTAACAAGCCCCCTACGTGAACCAAGTCGCACCCGCGTGATATACCTCTGAGGCCAGACGCGAAAACATCACCTTCTGGCGAAACAGTAGTGAAGCAGCACATCCTGCTGCCAAAAGTCCGCATACCTAAATCCCGACCTTGCCGAGCCTGTGTGTTGTAGACTTCATCCACCTGGAGCCATCGCTGGCCGATGACGACTTGCTCCGCGCCGCTAGCCTCGTGCTGCCGTCTGGTCTCCTTGCCGCGCTGCTGAAACCTGCGCAGCCAGGAGTAGGAGTGGGAGTGAGGAGTGCTGCAGCAGCAGTAGCTATGACTCGGAAGGACTTTGCTGCATGCTGTTGCGAAGACATGCTTGCCGTGAGCTGCAGCCTGTCCTCCCTCCAGAAAGCCAATTCCCTCCCATGGCCCCCGGATGTTTAACTATCCTAGAGCTCCAGCTTCTGTCCACGAAAGCGCCGGAGGAAACTTCGCCCGTCTCCGACTTCTAGGTTGCTCTTCATCAAATTTGGATATCCTTCTTACTCGGACCCTCAATCCTTCAAGCAGGGCAGAGCATGCGTTTCATCCGGCTGATGCGGGCAGTTGCAGTAGTGTTAGTAGTGGTTGAGGGACTTGTTTCCTTTACAGTGTACAGGGATTGGTTGGGGACATTCAGGTACCTTGCTTCCTTTACGCCCCTTAGACACAAAATCAAACCGCCTGGTTCAAGCATCCCTTGCGTTTAGATGCGCGCTGCATCGCCAATACAAAACTCAAAAAAAAAACAACCAAGCCACACCCGCTAATGCTAGCTGAAGGGCTGCGCCAGGGCGTCGCTGGAAGGCAGATTCCTGGGCTGTAGTCCAGAAAACCTCCAAACACGTTATGCCCAGGTCCCTCTTTCCAGAAGTCATACGAGAGACTAAGAAGTCTCCCGACTAGACACACCCAGAGAGCCCAGTACCACTTAATTAAGGAATATACCTTAAATTCAAGGGGCCTTATTATTATGATTTAAAGTATATTCCTTATTTAAGGGGTATTGGGCTCTCTGGGCATGTTCCCTGAACAAGTTCAGGGAGACCACAAGGAAAACGGGCAACAAGAACTTCGAATAGCCACCCAGATTCCCGAGGAGACCCTTCGGGAAGACCATGGGGCCAAGAGAAATGGTCTCCGGCTCCCCCTCCGGCTCTGGCCACGCAACCTGAACCGCGGCTCGTCTGGTTTGGGGCTTTAGAGCTTCAGCGCTTTAGTTTCCTTCTGTCGGCCTAGTGGTCTTTTTTTGCCTCCCGTCCACCTTATGGTCTTGTTCCCACTTGCCCGGACCAAGTCGCACCGTAGGGAAACAAATTCTTTTGCCTCCTACCTAGCAAGGACGGGCCTGCACTGCTGGGTTACTTCACGAGAACAGTTGGAAGATGACAAGCTCGTCGAGCTTCACGCGTTGATTGCAGAAAGTACCAGAGGAGTAAATTTAACCTCAGTCATCAAGCAAATCTCTTCCAACTTCTTGAAATTTACAGAATGGTCCTTCTATCTACGTGTTGTTGCAGTTGCCCTGCGAGTTGTTGCACTCCACAAGCACCACTGCAAGCCTCTCTCAGCATCTCAAGATCATCTTCACGTCGCATTGGCAGCGTTGAGCTGCAGCGTAAATTTCCCAACCAGGACCCTCCAAGTACCCTCAAATAGGGGTATATGGTCCCAAACTAAGGGTATTTGGGGTCTTCAGAAGGTAGATGGAGGGTCTAGGAAGCATTTCAATTTGCATTCATGCTGCATCTCTTCCCTCGCACTGCCCTGCGGATGCAGCATCCCTTGACCAGCTTGCATGGTTAATCCTTTCCAGCACGCAGGAACTGCAAACTACCAACTATGACTTAAGGCATCATCCCCTGCTTGATTCAGCAAAACATATGAAATATGGGTGTAGGGAGAGAAGCTCATTGTGTTAGGTTTAAGGCTTGAGGGTCTGCAGCTTGGGGTTTTTGAGGTTGCGGGCTGAATCGGGGTGAATGCTTTCGGATTTCGGCCCCTCGGAGAGCTCAGGTAAACTTCTTACATTTCCTTCTTTGTCGTGTTCTTCGTTTCAAGCGACGGGCTTCGACTGCCTGGAGGGTTATGTACGTTTTTCTTCTTCGACAGTCTCAGTATGGGCCGACTCTGCAAAAAAGGCTCACAGCCAAAGAGCCGAACCCTTCGCGATAGTTCTGGCCTCCAGAAGCCGCAAACCTTCCCAACCCCTATCATTCTCTGTTTCGTTCTCTCTCTGATTCTATCTCTCTTACTTAAACCCTCTGACCGTGAACACCCCAAGCACCTCCCAACGACAGCAACCAGGTCTCACAAAGGCAAGCAGCTTCGTGGCTCGCTCTACTGACCTTCTTTGAGACACAGTTGTGTTCGTCCAGCCAGCCTTTCCGGGGATGAGCAATAGCTGCAGGGCTCTGACGGCTTACAGCCTGAAGTGCAACATATCATGACCATGGCCACTCTTATTAGATGTGATGAGCCTGATGTTGCCAGTATCTTTAATGGCCCAGAAGCCTGGAAGTCTGTTAAATGCTACTCTTTGGCTGTATATAGAGATTCTGACCCCCCCGCCCAGAAACGGCTATGTCCACTAGTCACCGGACACTTAAGGTATCGTAATCTGTACAAAAGACTATGATTGCTGTATCATGATTTATTGCAATGCTCCGAATGATTTATAAATAGGTATCCCGGGGCCTACACGACTTAACAGCATGTTATTGTGGTAGTTCCATGGTTTTGTCTGGAAGGAAAGGTCGTACGGATTCAACAGTGGATTTCGGGCCATACGGTGCAGTAGAATAGGGTTTAGGGTTTAGGAGGCTGGTAGTAACAGGCATTGCTACGTCCGATGGGCAGAAGGGCATCTTCTGCGTACGAGGCTATTTGAGATTGCCGCCACTGCATACTAAGTCCACGGCGGATCCTTCGGGATAAGGACTGGAGATCCGGATTCATCGGTTTGGGGTCTTGGGGCCCCCTTGGTGCAATTCCCGGCTTGGAATTCTGGGGGGTTTCAAGTTGGGGTTCTTGGTCAATGCTTCAGTCTTGTGTGGGTACCTGTTTTCATCAGTCCCAAACCTACCCCAACTCCTCAAGCCCCACAACTTCTCACAAACAACCGAGGCTACAAAGCGCGACGTGGGTAGCTCTCTACATCAGGGTCCCGTTTTAGGTCCCCTTAGTCGTCGGTACCCGTATAATAACAGGGACCCCCCCAAAAAGGGGCCCTAACTGCCCCCAGCTAAGCGACGTACCCTTGTGCTGATCTCTCCACGGGGCCATGGCCGAACTCGTCGCGCTCAAAGAAAGCCGAGTGCAGAGTCGGCAGGGACCAGAGACCCCAAGACATCCAAAAGCCCTCATTACAGGGGTTTAGGGTTTAGGGGTTTAGGGGTTTAGGGGTTTAGGGTTTAGGGGTTTAGGGTTTAGGGTTTTAGGGTTTAGGGTATAGGGATATACCTCACAAACCTGACCAGGATCCCTCACGCAGATATAGGTAGATGGATGATAGATAGATAGACAGATTGATAGATAGGCAGATAGATAGGTAGATAGATAGGTACCTTTGCTGTTACAGGTATGTGCGACATACTTGAGCATAAGATGTCAGGGGTTTCTTGGAGTCTCTATTCTTCCGAGCGGCCCCGGCAATGAAGAACCAGGACGCCCACGTAGTAAGAAACAGCGGTCGGCTTGACATCTCGCTCTTGCGGAAAGAAACCCTCGACCTGGTTTACGACAGTTCCTTGTCAGGGGTTCCGTACCGGCTCCAGTTGGGGTTCTGTAATACCAGGACCCTCCAAGTACCCTCAAATAGGGGTATATGGTCCCAAATTAAGGGTATTTAGGGCCTTTAGAGGGTAGATGGAGGGTCTAGGTAAGTATAGTTCGTTTTGAGAGGGTGCGGGGCCTCAGGATTTAAGGTTTCCGAGTTAAGGGCATTGGATCCTTTGAATCACGCCTGGTGCTGCTGCACAGCTGCACGAATATGCACTTTGAGAAAGCCATACACCCTAAACCAAGAGATGTCTGGGTACGAAGCGCTGAACATCCGGTTCTGCCGCAATCAGGCTTCCCTCGAACCTTTGGTGAATCCTGCGGTGCTCAAAACATCTCGAAACTCTAAAATTACCGATGCTTGTGGGGTTTATGGGTTTATGGCTCGACGGAGGCTAGACACAGCCGCCTCCACCATGGGAATCTTCAGCCACCCCCGCGGGCCGGGAAGGCAAAAGTGCGAATCGCTACGGAGCCTCGGCTTCAGGTCTGGATTCTTCTGCATGTAGACCCCGGATTCATCGCCTCACATCCCTTAACGGTCCCAAAAATGCGGATCCCGGTGTCAGTCCTTTCTAAGGGAGAGGGTTTGATTCATCAGGGGTCTCCCTTAAGGGCATCGTAGCTTCTCTCGAGCAGCCCCTCTTTGCAACAGGCTTCCAACTGCCAGGCAGCCCTACACCCTCAAGCCCTCTTGACGTACGATATACCAAACACCTGAAGAGCCTGAAGCCAAGGCTTTTTCCCACCCTCCCAGGTGACAAAGTCTACGATCTGGGGTCTCAAAATTTCAGATGTTTCAGCGCACCGCAGCTCCTCTGGTGCCAAGTAGCTGCTTTAGCTGGACTTTCCCCGATGTAGTTCTGGCAACATACTCTGACAGGATCGGGACGGCATTTTTCAGGTTAACCTTGCAGGGCTTAGGTCCGAGGTTCCCTATGCGGTCTAGAGCTCAGCCAGTGTTCAGGATTCAGAAATTCAGGGTTTAAGGCTAAGGGCCTTAGCATTCGGGGCGGAAAATTTGTCTGGGCAGACGTGCTCAAGGTGGCGTGCTCTCCCATGCAGTCGGCCACATAACTCTTCACATCTTGTGGTTGGTGGGCCATTTCGCTTGCTAGCAGTATATCCTCTCCTGCGGTTGATGTTGGTGAAGCTGTTTGTATGCTGCCAAAGGTAGCCGCTAATTTCAATACCGTTCATTGTTGCGAGATTGCCGTTGATGGTTTATTTTCCGCCCTGTTTACCTGCCTCACGGCTCAGTATCAGAGCTACCGCAGGTTGAAATCTAAAGAGCTGCAGACTGTAGAGCTAAGGCTTAGGATGCAATAGGATTGCCGAAGACCTAAGTAACGGACGGTGCAGGCTGAAGGTGAAGTGATCAAAACATACACCCAATTTTGAGCTTTCGGATAAAGGTTGAGTTTCAGCCGCCTGGACCCAAACCCGCGCCTTACACCTTAAACCCCTTCTCTGGCAATATATGAACCCTTCGAACCCTTCTTTGGAGCCTTGTGAGGAATCCCACAGCCGAAACCCTTCGGAGGAAACCCCCTAATAGGATCTGTACAGGAACCCTTGAACGGAACCCTTCTTTACACCTGGATTTGGTGGATAGCCCCTAAACCCTAAAGCCCTACACCCTAAACTCCTAGGCCCTAACCCCAGACCTTCTCATGATATGAATCCCTGACAGCAGTGGAAGCTGGGCCCCGACAGACCTCTGCAAGGCTCTCCGGGATGATGTACGGGTGCAGACCCTCCCAAACCTTGGCGCAGCAGCCTTATGAGGTTTGTATGGTTTTGTTTCTATAGGGTCTCATACGCTGTACAACGTTTTTAAAGGGTTGCTGCGTTACAATGTTTTTTAGTATGTTTGAAACGGGTTATTGGTGTAAAGCTAGGGGCTGACTTGGGGCTGTAGGAGCCAGGGGACAAGAATCCTTCAACAGGGGATTCGAGCTGATAGAACATTCGGGTTTACAGTTCAGCATGGCGTCTACTGTAGGGCTCAATTCTTCGGAGGGTCCCGGTCAGGATTGCGCGGGTTAGAAGTTGTCTCAGCAAGCTGGGCTTGAGGCTAAAGACTTCCTCATGCGACATTGTGTGTAGTGCGTCAGGCTCAGAAATCTTTCCAGCATAGGAACGCGTCGGTGCGGCGGCACAGCGGACAGCATTGATGGGATCACGTCCGGCTCGGCTGCGACATCGTACATCATCTCCTCCTTGCTGCACTCTTCCAGTGGTTCGTTCTCAAAGTAGTAGACCTGGCACAGCTGGGCCGTACTATCAGAAATTCTACCCGCAGTAAACGATTTTCACCTTAGTAGACAATTACCCAGTCAGAAATTGAAATCCTCGAAATCATCACAAAATGATGGGCGCGGCACTGTTGCTAAGGCAACTATGGCACGGAACCCCGATGGCTCGACAACATCAAGTCCCAAGCCGGGATCTCGCAAGAACCGCAGGTCTGTTGACAATCAAATCAAAATCCTAAACCCAACCTTCAACCTTATTATAAACCCTAAACCTTAAGCCCTTCTGCAAACCTATAACCTCACACCTGGCGTCAAATCTGGTCCGTGCCACCTTCGCCTCGGATGCCCGTGCGCGACCGACACCTTGAATGTGGTTGCGAGTTGTGTGGAATCGGCTGAAGCGGACCACGAAAGAGCCTGGGAGACATGGGTGGCATTCGTACATTGTACATACACAATGTCTGTCTGTATCTATGTACGTATGTGTGTGTGTGCATATATATATATATCATAAACACACGTATGCGTGCACACGTGTGTGTGTGTGACTGCAAGATTCAAGCAACCAGCACTTTTGTGTCAAAACCGACTTTAACTCACTGGCTCCGTGCGACAGCTTGTCTCAGAAGAAGACTGAGCCCCGTGCAGTCTGCCACATCCAGGCCTTCTTCTGCGCACTTCGTCGCCACCAGCAGTTTGCACGCACCGCGGTTTGCGAACGCGTGAAAAGCATCGTTTCCTTGGAGGCCAGCAGTAACCAGCAGTGATGCGTTCTATACAGCTCCCAAAGCTGTGAAAACCGGCTCGGCTTGCGAGTCTACAATCCCCGTAGCAAGAGCACTTCATCCACAAATGTTTGGCCAAGGCGCGTGGCTTTTCTGGCATTGCCTTCGTGCCCGAAACGGCAGCGGTGTCTATCCCCAAGGAGGTCTTCACAAGGTTGGCAAGCGGAACGCTCAGACATGCCTGTCAAAGGTTTTGTGGCATGACCGCGTAAGACCGCGGCCCAGAGCTCAACCAGGCAGTTTCCCTCCAAAGACTGTGAAACGACATACCAAGCTTCGGACAAGGTCACACATGGTGGGGTATGGGCATATGCCAATGTCTCGCCAAGACCACATGAAACCCCGGCAAGTACGTGGCGCAGACCTGCAAGCAACTTGCCTCGTTGACAAAGCACATGCCCACATCGGTCTGTGTGGGATCGGCGAACTCTTTCCCAAGGCAGTCAAGCAGGGCTTGTGCTTTGCCGGAGACAAGATTGAAGCTCCTCGCGCACAGCAGATGGAAGCTGGCAAATGTGATATGGTAAGGGCTGCTTTCGCTCCGGGTGTTGTCAAGGACTCTTGCTACATTCTGCGTTGAATGCCAAAGATCGATCTGCAAGGGAGATTCCAACTCATCCGGAACGAACAAGCCGACACATGCTTGACTCCATTCTTGGGATAGCTCATTTCTCGTGAGCGGTGTCTGCTTGAATCCTAAACACGAAACCCTGAAGACTAAACCCCGCAAGCCGTACCACTGCATGGAGAGCATACACAAGCCAGGTGACGACGCTTTAAAGCAAGGGACCCTGAACAGTCTCTCTCGTTGAGGACTCATAAAACTGCACCGAAAGTCTGTGAAAACTGCACCCACGTTATTTAAAACCCAATCCAACAAACTAATGTTGCCCTAGGTGCCATCACGACATTGTTGCCCCAGGTGCCGTCACGACAGCGCCAATTTGGAACAGCCCCTGAACTTCTACCCCAAGGCCCCAATGTTTCTAGTTCTATCATAACTGGAACCACGGCCCGACACCGTAACCGAATCCTAATCCCTAGCTTTTCAAGCATACAGGACGAATGCGCAATTCAGCTGCAGCTCGGAGGGGGGAGGGCTTATACTACGGAGCCCTAAACCCTACTCCCTACTCCTTCACGTCCAGCTAGGAACTAGATACCCAACTGTCAAGTGAACCCGATTGTATCATGTTTACACTCTCCCTAAATCCTGAACCCTAAACCGTTTTAGGGTTAGGGGTTTAGGGTTTAGGGTTTAGGACCCTAAACACTTGAAAACCCTAAACCAAACCCAATTGAGGCGCCGACCGAAGCTTCGGGCTTTCTTTCACTTTGGCGAGGACGGTGGCCAGGCTTCTCTCGAGGACCGCCAACTGCTCCGTGAGCTCCTTCAGGAACGAAAACAGCTTAGGGTTTAGGGTAAACCCTAGACACTTAACTCCAAACCCTAAGCCCTTTGAGGGTTTATAGGGTTTAGGATGTTGCGTTTGACTTGGAAGGGTTTGTCTAAGTGTGTATGGGAGGTCTATTGAGTCAGTTTGTTGGTTTTCTCCTGTCCTTTGTGGCTTTGCTGGCAAAAAACACCCCAAGGCCATTCCCACATTCCAAACGTCATGACCCATACTGGCTGCTAGGTGTGGCAGCAGAGCTGAACGAATTACCGTGTTTTGGGACTTGGACTTTTTCTTTGGGGCGCTCGCCGAAGGCTCTTCGTGGTTGATTGTTGTGTTGGGGTTCAGGGTTTGGGATTTGGGTTGAGGTTCTTGGGTTTCTAGCAGAGTAACACTAGCAAACTGCTTCGGGGTCCAGGGCTCTGTTGACCCTAAACCTGAACCCTGAACCTCACCCATTAACCCAAAACTCTAAATCCGAAATGGGGTCTAGAGGGTTTGGGTGTAGAGGTTTGGGGGTCTAGAGGGACTAGGGCATTATGGCTTAGTTCCTTCGCATTATCAACTTAATTTACTCCTCTCCCTCGTCACCTCCACCCAAGCCCGAACCGCTGCAGCTATGCTCTTCTCCTCTGCGCCAGGCTTGGTGGCCTTGTCCAGTCGTGCAATTGAACCACACAAAAAATCCACAAGAGCTACAAATACTACAAAGGCTTCATAATAGAGTTTCGGTGTGGGTGTTGGCTTTCAAAGGTTTTGGATTTTGGGCTGTCGAGTTGGGGCCATGGTTTGCGGCTTGGGATGGGGTTTAGCCTTTGGGGTAGCGACATCGACGCCGCCAGGAACTGAAAACGCCCAGGGCAAACGCTCCCACCGATAGACTTGGGCCAGGCTCCTTTTGAAAACGCAGCTTGGGGTTTAGGGTTTATAAGGGTCTATAGGGTTTAGGTGTTTAGGGTTTAGGGTTTTTTTTCCCTCCCACTTAGCAAGGACGAGCCCGCATTGCAGGGTTTAGGGTTTAGGTTTTAGGGTTTAGGCTTTCAACTCACACACTCGCCCACGCAGGCATAGCTTCAGGCGGTTTAGGCTTTAGGCTTTAGGGTTTAGGGTACGCACTGCAGAGTCGGACTGTCAGAAAAAAGGACAGCACCTCGCGAGACCAAACTTAGGTCGCGCGTGAACTGAAAGATGGCTTTGACCTGCTATTATCGTTAGTGCTATTATTCTTATTATGGTTATTATCAATGCTATTGTTGTTGTTATTATTGTTATTATGATAGTTATTTATGATTATTATTATGATGACTATTGTTATTACTATTCTTGTTATTTTTCTTATCATTACTTTTAACCGGCTCTATACTTAAGTGCCCTGAAATACAACCGATTTGCTCCTTAAGAACACTGACTACAGTATAAGGAATCGACAAATTCTATAGATTTAATGTAGGGGGCCTTAATAATTTGAATAGAGTTCTGGTTCCTTCATTGTATAATTCGAAGAAAGAACCCTGGGGAATACTATTGGTAATGAATTCGGGCTTCTTCATTACAGGGAGTGTTGCGGCCGCCAAAGCCAGGGGCTTGAATAGAAGCTATCGTTTTGCGGCTTTGGGCCTGTAGGGTTTATAGGGCTCGACCGCCTTCGCCGCCCGCCTTCAAGCCAGTTTTGGTTAGTTTGAAGGGTTCCAATGCATGCCCAAACCCCCGCCCCAAGAAACAAGTGATTTGGGTGGCTGGTGGGTTTACGCTCTCGCAACTCGGACTCCGCCAGACGAGGTCTCTGTGTCCAACTATGCCAGCTCGACTACTTTCCGAAGCAGCAATGTCAATGGAGGGTGGGTCTAGAATTTCAGGCTTACCGTGCTCTGAGATGATCTGAAACCCAACAATATGGAAGCCAACAGGACTGGCAATAATGTACCCTTCAATCCCTGAGAAGCCCCAACTCCACTCTGATGATAAAGGTCCCTACATCAAAACATCCTGTAGACCCACTAACACACGCCTAGAAACCCTGATACACCCAATTCTAGCACCTCTATAAACAAGTCGAAAATCCTGTTAAAACCTGCTGCAGCCCTACTGCAAGCTGTAACCATTTCACAAAACCCGTCAAACAAATCGTATAAAGCCTCATGTACATGCATATAAAGCCCTTTTGCACCGAGTCTCCGCGACCATTTCCCGCTGTTCGATCTGCGCAAGGAGCTGCGCGACGACGCATTTCTCTAGGCCGAAGAGGAAGGCCTCTTGGGTTGATGTTAGAGAGTTTAGGGTTTGGGGTTTAGGGTTTAGGGTTTAAGGTTTAGGAAGGCCTCTGGGTTGAGGTTTAGGAGATTTTTTCTGGGGGGAGCTCCTTTTTCCCGATGAATCCGCTCAGGTCTTCACCGGGTTCACTTGGACTAGTGCTCATTTCGGCCGCTTTTCCGTGTCGGAGTCAGGTGTTGGGGCTTCGGGCCTAGGGCTCTGAGTTCAGCAAGAAGACCTTTGCTTTTCGTAGGTTGGCTTTCCTTAACCCCAAATAACCTACCTTTTTAAGGACTTATATAAAGACATCATAATAAGGAACCCTAAACAGGACAGGTTCTTAGGGGTCCAGATTGAGATTAAGTACAGACTTACCATTCGGCGCGTTTCACTTCGTCCAGGCGAGGAGTTAGGAATGAAGCGCATGGCTTCGGATCGGAGATTTTTTGGGGTTTCGGGTGTAGGATCTACGATTTCCTGTTCGGGATCTGGAGTTTGGGGTTTTGGGTTTTAGGGTTTAGGGTTTCGGGCTTTAGGGGTTTAGGGCTTAGGGTTTGGAGTTGAAGGATTCTCCAACTGGCGATCTTGACTGAGCGTCTGGCTTGAGTCGTGTAGGGGGGAGTGGGCTGGTGGATACTTGGAACCCCTTTGGACTTGAGCCCTCAGCTAAGGATACTCTACGAGTGGACAGGGAGGCTTGAAGAGAGCTCCAATATGCGCCAATTCAAGAGAACCCACATGCAGGTGCTTGAAGTTTGCGTATAGTTGTAAGTAGGGGCTTATGTGATCCACCGCAGTGTTGTGCATGCTATGCTTACCAACTTACCGGGAAACTGGAGACTTGCCTTAAGACGCAGAGCTGAGGGATTGAGATGACTAACCTTACCATCCCATGAACAGATGTTTAAGGTTCACAAGCCCTAAAACCCCATACCAGCGGCTCCACAACTAAGGTCAGAGATTTCGACGAAAACCCGAAACCTCGGCCTTAGAGGTAAATCCCTAAATCCCACAAGCTGTAGGAGCTCGGAGAGGAACCGCTACAAACACTCAAACATCCCAAAACCCCTGCCCTCGGAGGCAGAGAAAATCATTGCAAGACATCCTCACCACACGGCCCGCAACCTCTCCAACCCAAACCCAACAGGGCCGAGTGTTTGGGGAATCGTTAAAATTTAACCGTTAAAACATAAAGCACGCACACAGAATGAAAACTTACACCAGCGGAAACCCTAGAACTATGAGCCTAAACCCCAAACCTTAACCCCTAAACTCCTAAACCCCAAGAGCTGACGCCCCCAAGTTTCCCGTGACCCCGAGCCCAGCGAGCCTTGCTTCCCAGCTCCAGCAAAAGCACACCTAGATCTCGAACGACTTTCTCAACGGAGTCGCAGGTCACGCCCTGCTGCTGCAGCTCCTGAACGAGCCAGCTTAGGGGGCTTTACGCTCTCACAACTCGGACAAGCCAGGCGAGGTTCATGGTGCGAAGGTCGGTGTGAAAAGGAACCCCGCTTAGGGGGGTTTAGGGTTTAGGGGTGTAGGGTTTATAGGGTTTATGGATACTCTTCTTAGCTTTAGCCCTGAGAACTATGGAGCTCCAAACACTAAATTCTGCACCCTAGGCCTTTCTACGTCTTGTCCTTCTGAGGGGGGATGCTGCCTGGCCGGTTGCCTTTCAACGCTGCCAAGGAAGGATAATGACCCTGACCTCTACAGACCCAAAACCCCGAAACTATACAGCAGAAGCCAGAGGGTTGGAACATGAGTACTCGACATCCCTCTCAGGCAAAGCATAGCAAGTTACAGCATGAAATCGTGGTGATCTCGTAGTCCAACCTTCTGGAGTTCACAACAGTGTCTCCAGTCTCAATCTGAAACATGGCCCCTAGGCGGCCCAATGTTTGCTTGTACAATTGCTTGAGCATTCCTTGAAGGTTTCTGTTGCAATCTCCCAGTTAGCAGTTTGCTCAAGCTATAGATGGATTACTGATGGATTTGTAATAATAATCCCTCCCTCGGAATCATGACACAGCAATCACCATACGCGGAGGGCGCTGGGTGGCCTGCCAAATCTCGCTGGTCAGTTCCCCTGCAAGCGCTTCAGCCGCTTCAGCTCCCGCATTGCTCACATACCTTCGGACTTGGATGGATGAACGAACCGTCGGAGTGCTGCAGTACTCTGCTCGCAGAACTATCGTAGAAAGATAACCCGGTCCTTTCTTGGAGGCTCATTGGGTAGTTATAATTAGACTTATAAATCCGAAAATCATGGCTACCCTACTTATAACCCCACTAAGCACTACCCATGAACCTCCAAGTTGGACTCTGCACACCCAGAGTACCTAGAGCAACTCGAAACGGATCTTCGGGTTCCCGGTCTTCACGGTTTAGGTCTCAGCGTCATAGGATGCCGGCCACAGGCCCCTGATCCAAACAGAGCTTCTTCTTGCCTAGGCGAGTAGCGATATCTCCAATGCCAGAGCATGGCTAAGACCACCTTCCCTCGGAAATAGGATGCTGTAGTCTCCTGCGCTACCGCCCCAGAAACCCTCAGCACCCTACTACCCGAAACCCTTTGAAACCCTAGTTGACCCTGAGAATGCAAAGCCTGAAGCCCTGAAGCTCGGAAAGCGAAGCCCTCCAGGACTAATTTGTCCTGATGCTGCCACTAGGTGCATTCACAGATTCGCGATTTCATGCAGTTTAGAGTTCAGGGTGGCTGTCACGCTGGTCCTAGCGCTGAGAAGGTGATGCCAACGAACCAGTAGGCTCATGGCAAGGCTGCTGCTCGCTTTACCGCGCAGAAGGGCGCAGCATACTTACGCGAACGCGCTCTCCGTCTTGACGTGCCGTGGCACGCGACACGGTGGAAAGAAGGCATCTTGCGCGAGGGGAGCTCGCTCCTGGAGACAACCTAAACCCTAAACCCTAAGCCCTAACCCCTAAACCCCTAAACCCTGAACCCCGAAGCCCTAAACCCTCAAACCCCTAAGCCCTAAGCCCTAAACCCTACAAGGAACTCGGCCTTGAGGCTTCGGGTCTTTCAGCATTCGGGGATAAGGTCCGGGGAGTACTGAGTAAGCGGCATGTTTATACTATGAGCAAAAAAGTACATTCCACACCGAAGGCTTGCACACGGATCCGTGCGCGGAGAAAGGGGGAGAGAGAGGCATAAATAGATCAATACATTTATCACAACATGTTGTATGTGTATCTAAATTATATTATCTGTCATAATTGTATATTACATTATACTATATTGAACTAATATGATATTATAGTACAGTATACCATAGTACACAATATTGCCTTACGTTACACTCTTCTAAATTGCAGTATGTTTTATATCATACTATATGACATGATATTATAGTATCATACTATATGATATGGTACGATATGACCTGCTATGATTTTATATTGTATCAAGCTGTATGTTATAACACATTACACTTCCTGATATTATACTCAATTTCACTATCTTATACGACACTGTATTATATTCTGATACACATATACACACATATATATATATACACATATTCTCACACACACACATATATATATATATATACACACACACATGTATGCACAGATGTGTGTATGGTTGTATGTGTGTAGTCAGCATCAAGACCAGAATCGTCATGACAATGATAGAAGCGGCAGTGGTAATGGCAATGATGATGGTAAATCAATGATAATGACCAATGAACGCGACAATTATAATGATGGTGAGGCTGACATCGATAACCATAACGATGATCATAACTGATGACAGCGATATTGATAAATCTTGACAGCGACGATGGAACCCAAACATGCCTCAAAACAACACCTGACTGCACTGTCCGATTGCCGATATACCGGGATTTTGGTTTACAGGGCAAACCGAAGGATTTGGCACGCCCTGAGGTCTTAAGAAAGAAAGAGCTAGACGGAATTAAAAGGCCGGACGTGAAAAGCTGAACGACACCAGACTAGAAAGCAGGTCGCAGAACCTTGCAGACCAGATTCTGTCTTGTTGCGTCTGGCTGCAACTCCCGGCTGTTCTTTCGCAAGGAGAGGCTGCACAGAAAGTCCTGCCAGTCCTGGAGAGCGCTCCATTCTTCTTAGGCAAAACACGGATCCCAAATACTTAGCATAGCTATCTTAGAAGAAACCAAACGGCACGAGCAACACTAGCATCCTCCAGTCGCTTTCACAGCCTGGCAGGTCCTGCAGGTTCCCGGTAACACTTGGGGCTTGCTGCAAATCATTGACCTCCGTGCTATCCCAGGGTTTACAACTTGTAACTTGTGCCTTTGCTTGCTAGTTACGTGTTCCCCACAAGTAGGTAAGTCTCATGTATTTGCGACGCAGTGCCTGCGCACCGGGAGAGGTACCCTCAGGCAAACACATCTAGAACTTAACCACTTCCGATGGTCGCCTGCTGCGACCCTGCCTTCTGTTAAGATACGGGCCTTAATAATTAGGGTTTAGGGTTTAGGGTCGAGTTAGAATTATTCAGGCCCCTATATTATGCAGCGGCCTTGTATGGGAACGGGGGAAGCTCCCAGCACGCTTGAAATGCCAACCTTGTCTGGCACTGACGAGGACTTTCATATAACACCATTACAAATTTTAATCTGGCGTGATGCTGGACCCTAACCCCGAGAGACTAAAGCCCTACCCCTTAAGACTCAAGCCATAACTAAGTCGCACAGACTTGCCAAGGCTCTTCCCTGGCCAACCACGGGTGTATCCGTGCACATGTAAGCCTTGAGCTCGCATCCTGTGTTCTTGTTGAGGCAGGTAACTAAAAAAACCCATACCACGGACAAGCACAGTAACAGACTAGCAGTAAGCTTAACCGGTAGCAAATCAAGAGCCCAGCATCGGGCAGCGTGGCCGGTGCCGTTGGCCAGCGCAGGCTGAGAGGTGCACCCGCCATGCCATGGACCGCACCATCTTGCCACAGGAGCGCCCAGTGCAGGTGCGGTTCAGCTAGCGCAAGAGTTTGGGGCTTTTTCAAGAATTTGTTCAGGGTTGTTTGGCCTTTTGGCCAACAGCAACATGCTTTCGGGATGCGCTGGCTATAGGTGGTCAGCTAGCAGCTAAGCTTTGGAGTGCTGCTCAGCTCAACATGCGCCCCACCCCCTACTAGAAACAACGTGAAACGCCCGCTGCATGAGAGGCGAACAATGCATAACAAAGAGCAAACAATTCTCGGAATCTGGCTGGCACAAGGGGTTACTTTCTGATCCTCTAAGTCCTGCGTTTCACAAAACTGATGTCTGAAGCAAGTTCCAGGACACGTGTAGCAACGAGGTTCGAGATTTTCCCAATCTTGAGCGTATTGGCCTTGAACTCAGGACCCTAAACCCAAACCCTACCCTCAACCCCTCCCGCTCCCCCAAGAAAAGCAACAAACAGAGCACAGAACAGGGCTGAACATACAAAAGCACAAAGCCTGAACCTCGGCAATGCAAACCCTACAGCCTAACCCCCCAACCCCTTCCACGAGAAAGCCTCAACCCCTAAACCCCTCACCCGGGTTTAAGGTTTAGGGTTTAGTCGCCTAAACCCTTGCAAACATCTCTCGACCTTGCAAATCTTCAACAAAGCGTTCCAACAAGCTTCGTAACTTACACTTTATAACGGCGTGAAACCAAAACCCAAACCCTGCAATAGCATTTGGAAGCTTATGGAGATCAGGTTGAACAACTGTTATAATGTGCCCTACAAACCCTACGATAAACAACAACTAGCCTTTGAAAGCCGCTCTAACACTTCTAAAGCCCCTGCTACGGAATGCCTTGAAAGATACATACATAAGTATATATGCATATATACTTATATGTCATATTAGATTATGTTTCTATTTTGCTATACTAAAGTGTGTACATACATATGTCTACATCTATATATATATACATGAACATAACTATGTATATATCTATATATACATAAACATATAGATATACATATACAACAGCTATCCGGTCAAACCCGCCTCCCCGAGAGCGACTCGCTTGAGGTGGAGGAGGTCGTGAAGTGATCCCCCCGGTGCCAGCTGAGATGATCGAATCTTTAAATTTAAAAACCTAAAACCTAATCCCTAAACCCTAAACCCTAAAACCCTAAACCCTAAACACTAAAACCCTAAACCCTAAAGGGTTGAGAATTGAGGCGCTAGGGTTTCAGGCTTAGGGAAGTTCAAATCGTTTCTAACTACAAGCAAACGATGTAGGGCAGTAGTAGTAGCAGTCATCGTCGTCGTAGTAGTAGTAGTAGTAGCAGCAGCAGCAGGAGTAGTAGTAGTAGTCGTCGTCGTCGTCGTAGCCTTACTGACTAGAAGAAGGGAGGAGTGTATTAAACCATTGTTGGGCATGATTTGTTCGTATGCTGCAGGCTCCACAACTCGAAGTCCAGCTGTTTTATGTATGCACTATACATGCCACTGCACCGACACACCCTCAGCCCCTCAGCACCAAACCTATATAGCAAAGCTTTCGTAAAGGCTTTATGAAAGGCATTATGTAAGCGTTGAAATTTGCCTTCCACGGACTGTCGGCTTCTTCCAATTGGGGCTCGACAGGCAGATGCAGAGCTCGTGGGCTTTTGCTTTCTAGGTTAGTTGGGAGTTGCAAAGGTCGGGAGTGTCAGAGGGCATCTCACTAGTCCTAGGGGCAATCCTACGAAGAATCACCAGAGTAGATCATACTGCTTACCCCCTAGAACAAGTTAAACCCACATAGATCAAGAACTGTGCTGATGTGAGTATGTAAGCATAACACCGGGCCTGCTTCCGGTTACAACCTAGATGGGTGGGTTGAAGCTATTGGTTGACGGCTACCTTTGGCCCCAAAGCCTACAACATAGTCGGCTACGATCCCTTTCTGAAAGGAGCTAGCCTTTAAAACAGTAGGCTTCGATTCCACAACTCTACACTTTCTTACCGTCCTGGGGGGCCAGAGCAGCTGGCAGACCACCATGAACCCCAAATAGCCCAAAACCGTAAGCCCTAAACCCCAAATGCTGAAGCTCTGTGCCCCCGAGCATTTTGTGATCCAGCTGAATCGCAGGACTTCCGTGAAGTCCCGAATAGCCTGAACATACCTCCACAACATATAAACTTTAAACACTATAATTCTTGTAGACCCTGAACCCCAACCCTAAACCAATATCTGACTTGCAGTGCCATGCCGTGTATGCCATCGGTTTTGCCGACGGCTTTCCAAATCTAAAGCCGTCAAGGGCCCTAGACCCTAACCACACCCAAACCTTCCAATACCCTTATTCTTGGAATGTACTTTAATTGACATAGGAACCCCAATATTAAAATGATTTCATTCGGGTATATTGTTCCATAATTAAGGGATCTTGGAAGGTCTGGGCAGATAGGACGCACGCGAAGTGCAGCGGGCCTAGTCTTCATCGAGCCTATCGCGCAGAAGCTTAGGGTGAGAGTCGCAGGCTTGCTCGAAAGCCCTTCAAAAACCCTAAACTCTCGGTGCACCCAAGCCTAAAACCTGAACCCAGACCTAAACCCTAAACCTATCCCGTAAACCCAACTAGGGCACCACGAAAGCGTCCAGTCCGACCGCTGAGCCCAAAATGGAGGTTGAACCCTGTCCTGCTCCTGCGAACCTTTGTGTTTAGGGTTTAGGGTTTACTGTTATTGGTTGCGAGATTTCATGTATTGGGTTGAGCATTGAAGGTTTAGTGTTTTGGCGTTTGGGGTTCCCTAAACCCTACACCCTAGCCCAGAAACTCAACCGACGTTGCCTCCGTAACGATGCACAGCATGGGCGGATCGTAGGCAATTCCGATGAGACAAATAAGGCGGTCGTGCCTGGCTTCCCCCAAAGGGTCGTCAGTACCTATATGGGGGGGATACTTGCCCAACCAAAAAAATACCTACTCTCTACCTTAGCATATAAAACCCTAAACCCTATAGAAGCCCTCGTCTATAGCATGCAGGTAGTTCGGACCCTTTGGGTTCGCACAACAGCAAGCAAGGCTTGTGGGGCTAGGGGTGGGTTCAGAATAGCAAGTCGTTTATACTACTGGGTTCTAAGAGGGGCTTAGGGTGTTAATGATCGTGCTATAAGGGGCTTAGGGTGTACAGGGTTTAGGGTATTTAGGGTACGAGTGCTATAAGGGCTTAGGCTGTATGGGGATTAGGGGTATGGGGTTTACGGTTTAGGATAGAGCGTGCGGTGTATGTAGAGCTTTGCGATTTGGGCTTCGGGGTGCTTTTCTAAGGTGTTCACAATAGGGTATCATATGGGTTTCTTGAAGGGTAGTGCAAGCGCCTTCAATGGGTACTAATACTGTTCAGGCTTGGCGGTTTCACGTAGAGAAGGTTGGGGAGCCATAAGCTTAGATTCTATAACCTGTCGCCTAACTGTAGCTCAAGGCAGTAGACTTTTTTGCTTGAATTTGTGAATACAAAATGGTGTTTGTTCGTCTCCAGCCGCCCTGGAGCTTCTGCAAACCCTTCGCCCTGTTTAGTACCCTCATGCATGCAAAAAAGACCGTTGAATCGCAGGCGCACACTCGCGCCACGCCTCAGCGCTTGAAGGTTGTTGACCTCCTTCTGGAACTCAGCCAAGTTCGCCTTTGACCGCGAGAACCGATTTCTGGTGAAGAATGTCTTCAGCAGGAGAGAGATACTGTACCGAACATTACGGTTGTATTCAGCTGTATCCTGAATATTAGCGACACCAATCGTGCACATCAGTTTGTACCCGCGCACCCGGAATGATGGCGGCCAGTAGCAGTAGCAGTAGCAGTA
>CAJNJA010029030.1:0-107233 GCA_905231915.1 Symbiodinium necroappetens
TGACCATCGGTGGCACAGCAGCCGGACGCATCACCATGGAGCTGAGGGCAGACGTTGCCCCAAAGACTGCGGAGAATTTCCGCGAACTGTGCACTGGTGAGAAGGGCACAGGAAAGTCTGGAAAGGCACTTCATTTCAAGGGCAGCGCCTTCCACCGCGTGATCCCGGACTTCATGTGCCAGGGCGGTGACTTCACGGCTGGGAACGGAACCGGCGGCGAGTCCATCTATGGCAGCAAGTTTCCAGATGAGAACTTTACCCTGAAGCACACCGGCCCTGGTATCCTGTCCATGGCCAACGCCGGTCCCAACACCAACGGCTCGCAGTTCTTCTTGTGCACAGTGAAGACGCAGTGGCTGGACGGCAAGCATGTGGTCTTTGGCTCTGTGACTGACGGCATGGATGTCGTGAAGAAGATCGAGGCAGTGGGATCCCAGTCCGGAAAGACCTCCAAGCCCGTCGTCATCGCCGACTGCGGGCAGCTCTGATGGGATGGATGAGAGTCGGAGCCTTCGGGCAGGCGGTCGACGTTTTGGGCAGCTCAGTCGATGTACCTTGCTGCCTGGTCGACCAGATATATCTTGACGCTTGCGAAACTTTTGTATGAGGCAAGTATGAAGCGTGGATTTGCTCAAGGATTGCGGCCAAAAGTCGCCATATGCTCACGAAGAAGCTTGTAGCTTTATGTACTGCAGTAGCTTCACATCGCGCTCAGCATTGACAGGACACAGCACCTGTGAGGCATACTGCACAGAGAGAGATAGCCAGAGCCAGTTTTCGAGCCTGTTGACTCCTGCAAGGCAGCAGCATTCGAGGCTCGAGCTTTGTTGGGACGCAACCGGTACTATCGCCATGGCAAAGCCAGTTGTGTTTTTCGTGCTGCCCTTACAGTCACATCACATATGAGAGCCCACGGAGTGTATGTGTCTAACCAGTCTGCGGGTTGGCAAATGCAGTCACACGTCTGCATCGAGTAAGCCCACTGCACAACACGTTGTCAGGATATGTCCATTGGTGGAACGCCTGCTGGCCGAATCACCATGGAGCTGCGTGCAGACGTTGCCCCCAAAACTGCGGAGAATTTCCGCGCACTGTGCACTGGTGAGAAGGGCACGGGAAAGTCTGGAAAGCCGCTTCATTTCAAGGGCAGCGCCTTCCACCGTGTGATCCCGGACTTCATGTGCCAGGGTGGTGACTTCACGGCTGGGAACGGAACCGGCGGCGAGTCCATCTATGGCAGCAAGTTTGCGGATGAGAACTTTACCCTAAAGCACACCGGCCCTGGTATCCTGTCCATGGCCAACGCCGGTCCCAACACCAACGGCTCGCAGTTCTTCTTGTGCACAGTGAAGACGCAGTGGCTGGACGGCAAGCATGTGGTCTTTGGCTCTGTGACTGACGGCATGGATGTCGTGAAGAAGATCGAGGCAGTGGGATCCCAGTCCGGAAAGACCTCCAAGCCCGTCGTCATCGCCGACTGCGGACAGTTGGCATAGGAAGTTTTGTATGCAGTTTTGGTCGCCTCGGCAAGGACCGCAGTTTTGTGACGGTGCAACCTAACACTCTTTTGCACACTCAGCTTGAAAAGTGAGCGGCATGTTTTTTTTGGAGTGGTAGTTTGTTGGATGTGCTTCAAACACAGCAAGGCTCATCAGCAGCAGCAAGTGCCCCTGAATGACATGGGTGTGGCGACCTCGGTGGGCTCGGGTGTGCCCGGAGCGGAGGTAGCATCCGCAGCCATGCCGTGCTTTCAGGTTATGCCCGGTAGCAGAGGGGTGGATCCTGCCGCACATGTGGCAGTCTCAGTACGACCAGATATCACTGAAAGCTTAGTATGCTTCTTTTTGACCTCGCCCTCCTTGATTTGGACCCGTCCCGTGTCATGGGCAGTCCTGAGCACATGAGCTGAGCCTTTGAAACAATCACTTCTGGTCTCAGTCTTTACCTGACAGAAGCGAAGCAAACACCTTATAGGGTTCTTGACCTTTATATCAGTGACTGCATTGCATGGGTTTCGCCTTAGTCTGGATTGTGGTGCACTTACAGTGCCACTGTCATGTTCGTCATGACGCAGGGCTAGGGCGAGGGCGAATTGAAATAATTCTCAGCAGCAGGCATGGCGACCATCACAAGAAGCACATGCACGCGCACGGAATGCCCCGACGGCAGCTGCAGTGGAGGCTGTCCGCACAGAGTGAAGTTGCGGCTGCTGTGACGAAGGTGGTTAACTTGATTTGCCCTGCTGAACTCTTCAATCCTTCGTGGCGTCGTGCTCAGGCTCCCCGCGTGGCGCCGAGCAGCAACCAGGCAAGCCCGTTCGGAGATGCTTGTACTCGAGAGGTTTCTGCAGCACCGCTGTCAGGGTGCCTTCGTTGGCTGGAAGTCAAACTGAGGAACATGTGACCCATGCCGTGGTAGATGCAGAGCCCGGATCGGAATGAGTATTTTTTGGGACTGCGGCAGTCTCAACTTTGCATCTACAATGCAAATGATGCTCAGCAAGTGTGAGCCTGCATGTGTTTCGCTTGATGTACAGAGTCATGCCATGTGGTGCCGTTGTGCCATACTAGCAAGAAAGTCTGCCTGACTGCAAAGTAAAAGTTGCCAACTGGAACGTGCAGTGCAGCTGACGTGATGTGTTGGAACTGGAGCTGCAAAGTATGAATCAGCTGCATTGCTGCACAGACACTGTACTGGTGCACCAAAGACTAAGCCGAACAGCGAAAACAGAGCGAGCTGTGACAGCTGAGCAGCTTCAGAGTGCGATTTGCGGCGCCCGGAACCGCGAGTTTTCTGGACTGCTGGAAGAGGTTCAAGATCCCGTGATTTGACTCAGCACTCGTCAGCCTAGCCCCCGACGCCATAGCCTGGAACCTCCACTCTCCACCCAGCCCAGTCGTGTATGACAGCTGATAGCTGGTGGCATAGTCGGAAGAGTCGGACATTCATGCACCGGCTTGCAACGTTCTGGAAGTGCACCCCGACAGGACGCAGAAGCGGTCGACTTTTCCTGATGTTATGTACACCAGAGCCAAGTGCGCAGCGCAGGAATCGAATCTGAGCTGCGACCATGGGTGTGGGCCTTGAGTCTTTGTTTGGATGTGAACGGCATCTCAGCAGGGCTATCATAAAATCCTTGATTCTGTTAGGGGTGTAGCAACCGTGAAGTTCACTGCACTGCACGTGCCGAGGTAAGAATCAGCACAGCAAGGACATGCTCCACCTGCGGCCTGGGCCTTCTTTTCGTGGGTCCCGATTCAGTTGTCTTACCACGCACATTCAGGCCTACAGAGTGGGCGCAGGATGGAAGGGGCTTCAAGGCTGCTGTTCTGGCTACGCGACGGCAAGTTTCAGCATTCAGCCGTGCGCATGCGAGGCAACAAGATGGACTCCATTTTCAAAACTACCTCTTAACTGTTGGTGCCTTACTTTAGACCAGTGGGTGGATGCTCCCTGCTAGCTTCAAAGCGTTCTGAAAAAGCGATAGATGCCTGAGGCTGCTCTTTGTCCTTGCAGCCGTTCGACAAACCGGTCGGGAGCCCTCTATTGAGACATCAACTTGGCTGCGGCCAAACCTTTCAAACACAGGTCGCAACACGGGACGGGTCGGTCTTTGAGATCACCTACATCCTGAAGTGACCCGATCGGCTGTGCTTCTTGAATTGTCCACGACGTCCGGTGCCCGATCCAACTCCTTTTGATTCGAGTCGGATCAAGGTACATTAAGCGGTTTGGCAAGCATCCAGTGCATGGTGGCAAGCTAGAAGTGAAAGAGCTCATACCACTGCCGGGGTCTTGGCATGCGAACATGCCCGGCGCTCTTCTTACAGTGTCTGTTCCCTGTTTGCCATGCCCATCAACTCCTTAACACATCTCCAGTGCCACACGTGCTGTAATGTCTCGAGAAGCGCTTGTCACAAATCTGCTCCCAGCACCAATCGGTCTCCCAGCACCCAGCATGCTGGAACACTGTATCTGGAGCATTACTCTGGCCGCACAGGTCCACTTGGCAGAATCGTCAGTCGTGCCTTTGTCAAGCTACTATGCCGTCGAGTGACACAAGAGCCATGCTGGCAGCACAAATACCACTCTGGTTCTTCGGTTGCGCCTGCTGCAAGATCTGCGAGTCTACTGCCTGTCTCGTGGGTTGCAGTTACAAGACACTGGCCGTGCTGTAAATCCAGAAAGCTTCAAAGCTTGTCTTAGCCTGCAGCCGGACGTTTTTGACAAGTTAAGACCAGCCAGGCACTTTCACAAGAATGCACAGGGCAATCTCCACTGCCCGGTTACCTTCAAGGTGTGGGCCGGTCTCCTGCCACGGATCATTCAACAGGGTTGCCCATTGGCGCAGGTGTTGGGCAACAACACTCCGGTTTGTGCGAACGTCAAGCTCGGAGCAGAGTTGTTGAACCACCTGTTCCTTCGGGAAATGCTTTTTAACTTGTAGGGTTCGACAGCACTCGACTCGGGGTGTTGTCAACTCCCAGGTCCGGGCATGTCTACTGCTTGGAAGCGGTGCTGGAGCTCAACAAGAAGAACAAGAACTGGCCGGGACCATACAGTGCTTGTCATTCCGTCCCGCATGCCGTAGTGCGTGATGTGACCATGAGCCAGAATCGCTCTGCATGGCATAGGAAGGATCTGATGACCGGGCAGCCCTTCGCGTGGACGGACATCGCACCGTCCCTGGCAGAAGCGACTGGCGTAGATGGCTGGTAGGGATTCCTGCCGCCAAAGCTCAGATAATGCTTCAAGATCCCGACAAGATCGAGGCTGTCACGCTTGGAAGATTGCTTAAGCAAACACCGACAGCCGTCGCAGGGACGCGAAGTGTCCAAGTTCTACTTCATTGTGATGGGACAGCAGGCAGCTGCGTTGCCGAGCCGGGCAGCATGGAATTCGGCAAGCGCAAGTTGCAGCAAAGCGCAGGACGAAGTGGTCCGTGAGATCACCAACCCTGAGAGCAAAGCGATTCGGTCGAATGTTCTACTCTGCAGCGAAGAAGAAACCGAGCAACGTGTCAAGGCATCTTTGCAAACGGATGACAAGATCCGTCCAAATGCCGTAGCCAGCCTAGCACAATGGCATGACAAGTGATACGTCTTCCTTGCGGAGCTGACTGCGAAGAGACTTAGGCAGTCGCGCGCATCTTCGAGGAGAAGGAACGCCTAGCCGAAAAGAAGGCGCAGGAGGTGCAGCCGCAAGTCCTTATGCAACCGAAAACAGTTCCGAGCATCTCGGTAGTGCCAGGAAGCCGCAAAGGAGGCAGCCGATCCCGAAGCAGCAGCTGCTGCCGGGACCTGACCACAGCAACCTGGTACCTCTTAGCTAAAGAACTTGGTGTACTTTGCCAGGCAAAAGCCGCAGCTGCCGAGGCTAAAGCTAAAGCACAGGAGTTGGAAGAGGCCCTTGTGACCGACTTATGTTGGTATTTCGGTGTCGAAGTTGGTAATCAGAAGTAGCAGAGATGGTGGCAGTTGCTTGTACTGCTTGGTGCCTTTTCTTCGTCTCATGCGGGAGGGCAGACTTGCCTGACATTTTCATATGCATGCGTCCATGGCTAAATGCATCGCAAACTTTATTTTCAAATCGCGATTGCTGCAAAGTTTCGATTGGAGGTTGGGTTCGCATTTAATAGACCCCTTTCCCAGAAAGCTGATCCAAACAAAGCCAGGCGGAAGTTGTGCAAGCCAACGGCAAAGCGTCTGACAATTGTTGAGAACCTTTCCACGTGTCAGGCAAGCAACCCAACGCTCGTGCCAAGAGGAAGTTGCCATATGTCGATATTTACATCTATATCTATATCTATATCTGTATCTGTTTCTGTATCTATCTCTATATCTATAACCATATCTATAACTACATGTAACCCTATCTATATCCATGTTTGTATCTCCCTCTCTATACCTATATCTGTATCTATAACTATAACTCTGTCTATAACTGTATCTATATCTGTATTTAAACCCCTGTTTATATTTATATCTACAACCATGTGTATCTATAACTGTATCTATATCTCTATTTATCTCTCTGTCTATATCAATATCTATATCTGTATATTTACCCATATCTGTATCTATAACTATATCTACGTCTATGTCTAATCTATATCTATACCGATATCTATATCTATCACTATGTCTATAATTATATCTACACCCAAGAGTTTCTATTTAGCCTCAGGGGTGGTCACCCGTGATAATTTCCAGATAGGGTTTCAATACGATTTGGATACGATCTGAGGATAGGATCGTTCTATCGGGCTATGGCATCGATACGGTTCAGATAGAGGGCCCGATAGGGTTTGGATACGTTTTGGGTAGGGATTTGCATAGGGGTTCTAATACGAGTTCCAATAGAGGTTCCAATACGGGTCCCAATACAGGTTCCAATACAGATTCCAATACGATCAAATAGACAGTTGCATATCATATTTGCAATCCGGAAGCCGATTTTGGGCTGCTTTCCAAGGAAAAATTCGGGGCTTGGAGAGGGGTTTGGATAGGGTTTGGATACGATTCCCCTCCCGCCAGGGGAGGCCCTTGTCTCAGAGCTCCGGAAGCCGCTTTTGGGCTCCTTTCCAACAAAAAAAATAGGGGCTTGAATGGGGTTTGGATCGGGGTTTGGATACGATTCCCTTCTCGCCTGGGGGGGCCGCTGTCTCAGAGGTCGGAGTTCCCGAAGCCGATTTTGGGCTCCTTTCAAAGGAAAAATAGGGGTTGGAATGGGTGTTTGGATAGGGGTTTGGATACGATTTGGATACGATTCTCCTGCGTGGGGGAGACCCCTGTCTCATAGCTCCGGAAGCCGATTTTGGGCTCCTTTCCAAGAAAAAATAGGGTTTGGATAAGGGTTTGGATACGATTCCCCTCCCTTTGTACTCTCGGATGCGAATCTGGCCGAAAGGCGTTGTACCCGGAATCGTGATAGAAGCCGTATTCGAAACCGTATTGGAACCCTTACTGAAATCGTATCGAGTTCGTATTGCTTCTGGACGAGAGCGCATCGCCCCGTATCAAACTCGTATCCGCATCGTATCAGAACTGTATCTCCCGAAATGCGGAATACGCCAATCCTACCCGCGTATTCCTACCCCTATCCAAACCCTAAACCAAAAATAATCCTCGATCGGGCCCTGCGGCTGAACTAGAAGCTCTTGGATCTTGACCTATATCTGTATCTATAATTATAACAATGTCTATAGCTGAATCTTTCTGCATAGTTATATTAAAAGGTTTTCCATGTTTGTGGATATTTACACCTATATCTATATCTTAGACAACGTCTATGTGGTCGTGGTGTGCCCAGACTGTATAGAACCTTTCTACGTCTGATGGGTGTGACCCACCCATCAGCCAGGCGAAAGAAACACCGGGAAGTGTTCCGGACGATGCGAGAAAACGCGTTTATTTTTTCGATTAGTGTGCTCCTGTTGTCCTTTCCGGGAGCAACCTTTTGACTGGTAGGGTCTATGGTTCCGGGTTTAAGGTCCATATGGTTTTGGCTTCAATGGTTAGTCCCTTTCAGCGATGCCTTGCCTTGCCGATCCAAAATGGAGTTTAGAGAACTACCCACATGTTGGGCATGTCTGTTAGTGGTTGTGTGTCCCGCAGCTGCCAGCCCGGAATGCAAGTTTCGTAGAAGACGACGTCCGAAGGTAGGCATAGGCAGTCTCAACGCTCGGACGACTTTTTGAGACTTGGTTTGTTTTCTCGGATCTGTGCAGGCTCGGCAGAAAAGGAAGACGAACGAGCGTAGCGGACTCACAGCTTTGCTGCTTTTCTTCTGATGTCAGGATATTGACATGTTATGCAGACATATGCAGACATGAGAAACACAGCATGCAAGCCTTTCTCTAGCTGTGGTTCCTGCTTGGGTTGCTTCTCGGTTCAAGTGCTCGCACGACTGTCTTGCATCAGCGGTAGGCGACATTAGCAGTTAACATGAGAGTCGTGAACCGGGCAGATATTAGCGAATGTGTCCATGGAGCCGTGGGCAAGATCCACCCCAACATGTCTGGGGCAATTTCAAGGACCGTTGGGGCAGCCCCAACGCAGCTTCATAAGTGGACAGCCCCGCAGTGCACTACGTGTTGCAGGGGTACTACGACATCCGGAATCCCGGTGGGGAAGATCCTCGCCTTCCGTGGCTCTGCCGGACCATTGATTGGAGAGGCCAGGCGGAGCAAATGCTCCTGAGCGACAGAGTTGTGCGGACCTTGAGACGCGCAGGCAAGCAGGTGCTAGATCTGGGCTGCAACGCTGGTCAGATAACGCGAGCTGTTGCAGCAGAAGGTGCGAAACTTGCCCTGGGTGTGGCTTGGATGCATCAACTCGTGAAGCGAATTTAGGTTCTCATGTCTGAGTTGATTGCATGCTGCTGCCCGAGGTTGATATCGATGCCTCACTGATTGGGGAAGCGAGGCGTGCGACGTCGAAGACGCGGGCGGCCGGGAGGCAGCCGAATCATTGAAGCCGGGGAGCGTAGATCCAGAGCTCTCCTCCGTGGTTTTTGACGACTTTTGTTGAAGCTTGCAGGGTGCGATTTCGCTGTCGAGATCTTCTTCGTTTGAAGTTGCGGCGCAAGTATGATGTTGTATTGCTGCTGAGCACTTCCAAGTGGGTGCACCTGCAGCAACTTGGCGGCAGCCTCAACACTTCACAGCAAGGGGCTCTGTGAAAGCTGTCTCGCAGGCATGGAGATGAGGGCCTGAAGCAACTCTTCCGGCGCTGCAAGCGATGGCTCTGTCCAGGAGGTGTCCTGGTCCTCGAGCCACAGCCATGGAAAGCCTACAAGAAGGCCCGGAGCCCCCGGAGCGAGCCCGGCCCTTGCGATCACCTTGCCCAAGCTGGACTTCGAGGTGGCTGATGCGCACGCGGACGTCGAGAAGATCTGGGGTGAGATTCAGCTGAAACCAGGCAGCTTCGTCGACTTTTTGACGCAGGTTCGCTTTCGACTTCGCCCAGCAGCTGACTTGAGTTGTTTCCTTGGCTTGAGATGCTTGAGCAGGTCTTGGGATTTGACCGGGCCTACCGGTGGGCCTTCGTCGACCACATGCAGGAGTCCTTCCAAAGGATGTTGTACTTCTTTTGGAAACTCGTCGCAGACTACATGACACGGCGAAGCCTTTAGTGTGTCCTCGTTTCATCTCGTAGTTTCGTCTCTTCATGTTGCCTGCTTGCTATCCTTCGTAAAAGAGACATAACTGCTGCTCATGAGTTGTTGTGTCTAACAAACTCGTTGATGTAGGTTGAATTGGGACGCGGTTGTGAGCAGAAAGATGCTGAAACGAACTTTAAGGAAGCCGGGAAGATGTGCAAGAGGCAGCCCCGGCCTCGCATGAAGTTTCAATGAGCTGCGTGCTTTTGCGTTTTGGGCTTCGCCTGAGGAGCGTGCAGGCGCGGGCGCAGGCTGAGTAGGTCGAGGCCGAGCAGGCGCCTGGCAGCATGCGCGGGAAGCAGTGTGACCAGATCTCAACGGCTGGTGACAAAAGGAGAATGCGGGCTTGCATACCCTTGCCCATTTTCGTGCCTTCCAAGTTTAAGCCATCCTTAAAGCACTAGCTGCTAGCCGAGCTGCAGGGCGAGTAGCGGGTCTCGAGGCTACACATCCAATGAAGCCGCAGCTTCCTTCACCTCCACTGCCGCACCTTTGAAGCACCAGCCTCGGGTGCCCGGCTGACCGAAGCAAGCGAGCACGGCAACCGACTGAACCTGCTCTCGAACTGGACTTCGATTTGCTGCCTTCTGTTGTGCATCTTTTTTTTGAAGTGTGCTGATTGGCCCTACATTCCACTGCCATTAAGTTCACCCTGTTGCCCTCATTCGGATTAGGCAGAGTCTGCAAGAAACGGCATGTCTGACTCCCGCCGTCTTTCGTCTGACTGAGGTCGAAGAATGAGCTGCGCAAGCTCACAGAAGAAGAAGAGTTGCAGGACACGGGCGTGACGCAGGGAATCCTGGGCTTGCAGCGCTACAGATCTGTTCTGCCATGGTGCTGCCAAGATCCGTCGCGAGTGTGCGCAGTCGGGTGGCGGGTGTCTTGACAGGACATCTACGATCAGGCAGCTTGCTTTCTTGTGGAGTCCTTCAGGATGCTTCTGGCAGCGTGCAGGTTCGCAAGAAGAAGCAAAAGGGCTACGTGCTTCCGGCTGGTTCTGTATTTCGAGAGAGCTCTGCTGAGATCTCAAAGTTTCCAGGTCCGAATGGTCACCTCCCACGGTTGTCTCAACTTGGAGTTGCACTGTGACATTGTCCGCGGCTCAGCGGCCTCAAGTCCTGCTTCAAAAGGGGAAAGAAAGTTGCCGTTTCCACAGCTGCTGTGGGGGAGGGCCGGCAGGGGCAAAGTAGCCTTCACCGGTGCGGGGACTTTTGCAAAAGACTTTTGCAAAAAGGCTAAGGCGGCTGCCACGGCGTAGGCGGCCTTTTGTCTGCTGAGGCCCCGCGGACCTCGGACAACTTCTTACGCCTCTGCGAGAAGAGCTACTACGACAACACAGCGAGGGCCGAAGTGAGCGGACGTGCTTCTATGTGTCATGTCCTGTGGTTACTTGTGTGCAGATTTTCCACCGACTGATCCGGAATTTCATGCTGCAGGACAGCCATAGACAGTTGGGGCTTATGAGCATTCAAAATGTGGCACGCGAGTCCGGCTTTCTGACAGGGAGGCGATCCCACTGGCACCGGACGCGGTGGTGAGAGTGCATTCGAAGGCACAACCGTGGGATATTGATTTCCGGCTTCCGGCTTCGATTGGCTTCGTTTTGCATGCATTGCGGCCTGCCCTTGCTCCAAGCAAGACGACAAGCCTCCCAACCCAAACTAAGTGCGCAAACATAATTCAACTCGATGCCCCGACCTAAGTTGAGGAGTGTGAGTCGTTCTGTAGCCATGAGAACGTTGAGGCGGCAAGGGCTTCAAAGACGAGTTCGACTCTCGACTGGTTCACCAGGGACCCGGAGCTTCTCGGCTCTAGCGACGCCGGCCATCAGATGTTGTGTCTCTTCGATACTTGGCGAGCTTAAGGTTCTCAGCATGGCCAACAACGGCAAGAACACGAACAGGATGCTGCCTCTCGGTTTGGCCTGGTGTCTGTGGACCACATTGGGAATGGAGCAGGAGTCAATTCTTCGTCTCGCTCAAGTCCTGCGAACACCTGAACAACAAGCATTCGGTGTCAGGATCTGAGCAGCATGGCTCCCTAGAGTCCGCTAGAGGCGTTGGCTCCTTACAGACTGCCCAGCGCAGGTTTGGCCGAGTGGTGGGAGGTCTGAAGCTCTTGTCGGTGGCTTAACTCCTGGGGCTGCGGCGCAGAGTGCAACTGGATACTTGCTCGCAGGGAGGTCTTCAACAACTGGGAGACGGATCCAAAAGACAAGCCGGTGAAAGAGATCCAGCTCGTTCGGATGGAGGCTGGGCCTTCAGGCCGTTGATCCGTTGGCTTCCAATTCGGCTACAAAGGTCTTCAAGAATCCCTTCAAGGAAACAGTCGAGGCGATGAACAAGCCAAAAGTTGAAAAGGCCACGGAGTGGCACAAGTGCTTCCTTTGCCAGCCGAGAGTGTGCAGCTTGGTCCACTGGATCAGGTGGTTGATCCTGTGGCCACCTGGTTTAGTCCCTGCCCCAAGTGAGCGCACATCGAAGACTTCTGCAGATCATGATTTGAACAAGCCTTCGTGTGTCCATGTCGTTGTGACAAGACCAGCTTTTTTGCCGAAGTTGCCATGGGAGTGGCAAGCAGGTTCTAGCTTTGGGGCAGGGTCCGCTGGAGCTTTGCAACACAAAATTTTCTTTCTCGGTGCGTGTCATGCATTTGTGTGTGTGTGTGTGCGCGCACATGCGTGTATACACTCCCGAAAGCTTTGGTTAAGCTGCAAGCTTCAAGAAAGATTGGGGTCGAGTCCCAGCTGTCTACACACACACACTCTGCTCAACTCACCTCTCGAAAGGCCCCCACATGTGCTAAAAAACTGGGTGCCATTGGCGAATGTGTCGGGTTAGTGAGTGTGTGTGTGTGTGTGTGTGTGAACTTCCTTAGCAGCCCTAGCGCCTGGGAAAGGCGGGCCGCTCCTACATTGGCTGTAACAGCGCAGGGGGCTCTGGGAGCCTAACTGCGGCGAGATCCAACGAAGACGCCCAGTTTGCGCGTGTGAAGACAGGATGAACGCATCCTTGTGTACCTGCCAAAAGATGAAGGCTAGCCATCGGTAACCGTCGCCTTTGTGATACAGCAAACAACAACCCCGCCTCACCCCTCTTCTCTGCTTTCCTCTTGCTCTTGCCGAATTCCCATGTGCGAGTGTGTGTGTAGCGGCGTGAAACTACCACCTTTTTTTTTTTTTTGAAATTTGGCGGGCATCAACATGCTTTCACGGTGTTCTCGTTCTCGAACCCAGGCAATCGGAAAGATCCAATGCAAGGTCACAAGAACCGCCACTCCACAGAGGTGGGGCTCCGGTCAAGGTGTGTGTGCATGCTTGCAAGGGATCCCCTCTCTGCTTGAGGTGGGCAAGTACCTGGAGGAGGAGCTCCTACCGGGCGAAAAGCGGAAGAAGGACCTTGCGCTAGCTTCCTTTTCTTGCTTGCGATGAGCATCTAGGGGCGGCTCGACCGCCTTGCAGTTCGCATGGATTTAAGGAGATGTGGGGGCAGGACCCCGCCCCTGGCCCTACCCCCCCCGGAAGTTTCAGAGACCAAGTGCATTTGTCGAAAATTGGCAGGCAGCCTTCCCTCGTGCCAGGAAACTTCAGTGGTGGTAGACAGCAGGAACGCCTCCTAGAGTTGTACAGCTCACATCTCCTCGTCGGAGGATGTGCCTCAAAGCCTGTAAGGGTAAGGATCCCTGGCACAACTGTACCCTTTTTGTGGAAAGTTTCCACGGACTACGCAGCTATTTGCCATGCGCCCTTTACTTCGGCTCCGTGGGCTCTCCCAGGTCTGGGCCCAGGCTTGCGGCAGTGCGCAGGAGATGCCATCGGAAGAGTTGGAATACGCGAACATTGCACAGAAGCCGCGTCCCCAAAGAAGCCTGCCGTGTAGGTAAAAACGACTTCCCTTCATGAAGTGCAGGTCCAAGAAGGCCCGCACGGATTTCGACTTCTCCTTGTGGTGAGGGGCGCCCTAGTCGTCCTGCGTTTCACCTTCTCAAGACGAGGTTGTGCTTTGTGGCAACGTCCATGATTGCTCTATGCCGGAGCTTTGTCGGGCTTCCCCCGTCATTCGGCCTTGAGGTTTCAGGGTATTCCGGGCAGTTTTTTCCGCTCTAGTTCTTTGTGCTTCGCTTGGCGCTGTCTTGGTGGAGACTGTCTGTTTCTTCCACTGGCCTCGACCTGCCATTCAGTCTGCTCAACTATTAGCTCAACTCCTTTGGGCCTGACTGCAGGGTGTATGCTGCAGCTGTATTTTGGGCAAAGCCCCTCCCTTTACAGACACGCAAACTGGTGTAAGTGAATTCCAGCCTGAACATCTCCTGACGGTGTCCCTCGAGACTGCAGTTTTCAGCCCCTCTGTCCCTTCTTTCGCAAAGTGGGCACCATGGGCTCAACGACTTCCGCCGAGTCAAGAGGGCGCCACCCCCGGCTGCCATGAGACTGTGCAGCTGTGCCTGGGTAGTGCTGCGAATCTGAGGCAGTATTCAAAGATGAACAGGCAGACGCGGCTTATCGGCACTTTGATGGAATTCTATCTGATCAGGATCAATTTGCTTGAAAAAATCAGGACTTCGACTTCGAGTGTCGTTTGGCAGCCTCTGGACGCAAAGAAGAGCATGGCGCAATTGGAGGACCCGGGACTTTCGGATTCTTACAAGCTTGCTGATCACCCAGCGTTGCCCGAAACAGGGCAGCATGTCGCTCCACGCCTTGCTTTTGTGGGCCGCGGCCCCAGGGCTCCAGACGCTCAACATCTAGAAGAGACTGTGCCCACTCTCTTGGAAGATATGCAGATGCTTAAGGTACATGCTTCTTGTAGCGAGAGTTGTGTGACTGTGTGCGGGCAGGTTGGCATGCCGGTCTGCCTGGCAGTGCAGGCATCTGACAGTCTCATGCTTTCCCTTTTGGCAGTGACACGTCGCCAGAACTTGATCCCACCACTGCGACCAACTTGCGTAAGTGGCTTCAGCAACTGCCCGGACCTTCTTGTGGATCGCTTTTCATGGATGGTGCTCTGCTTCCGAGCTTTCATGTGCTCAGGGTCATTCTTGCTGCTGCTGTTGGTGGAGGCTCATCATGTCTACCAAGAGAGGTGATAGCCTCAGTGACCTCCCCGGATGTGCGAAACCCGATGCAGACGCAAACGACATACTACGAGTTTTGCTATCGTGAGCAGCCGTGAGCACCAGTCGAGCAAGTTGCAAACAAATCTCTAGCAGCTAGCACATTTGCCTTGGGTGGTTCAGCCATCTCTGCAGTCAAGAGGTATGCCTTGGCCTGGATCTGTGCCTCTGACTCGACGACAGATGCCGTGTTCACAGTCTCCAGGAAAGCTTGGACAGCTGTCCGCGATCTGATTACCCCGCCGGAGCTGTCGGTAATGAGGCCTGCAGAATTTCCAGTTGCTTCAAGATGCAGTATTAGACTCATTAGGCGTGCCGAAGCCTAGTTGTGCCTTCATATCCATCAGGCAGCTTGGAATTCTACGGATGCGACTGCGTCATGTCATCTTAGGCAGGGGTCGTCTGCAGACTTCGGACATCAGCGCGAACACGACTCGTCCACATCCCCCTCTGTTGCAGGTATCTTGGAGGATGTCGACCTGTACATGGTGCAGCTCTAAGTTAATTTTTTTGCCATGCCGGAGGATAACGTGCATGAACGCAGTGCAGTGACCTTAGGACTTTGCTTTTCCCTTCGTCGCACGTGCAGCCGGCATGGCTTGCACTCTGCCATACTGTGCCTTGCAATGATGCGAACACAATGGCTCCGCGTCCGCTTCCGCCACTGTGCGCCAGTCGCCTGCGACCGGGATGACCCGAGCAATCCAATGACCGAGCATTGGGCCGAAGCCTGGAGACAGGCCCGGAGGGGATTTTTGCTTGTGTGTGTCTATGTGTGTGTATATATATACACACATACATGTATGTATATGCATACAGTATGAACTAAGAAACTGTTAACGGCTAATCGCAAGCGGCCGTCGCTGCAGGTGCCCATCCTAGGCCACTTCTTAGCGAAGATTGTGCTTCGGGTCAGGCCCGGATGTGAACGGCAAAATTGTTCGGGACCGAAAGCTCATGCCGTTGCTTCCTTACAGGCTTTCAGCCTCTCAAGACAGGTACCAAGCCTGCGGCAAATTTGCCATCGCACACAGGTGCTAGTTGACATCAAATGCCACAACGACATCCTTCTCAGAGAGCTTGTGTTAGCATCATGTTTGCCAAATTGTCTCTGCTGCTGGCATTAAGAGCGGCTTCAGCGCAGGACGCAGGGCATGTGCAGCAGCTCTTACCGATTTCTGAGCTCTGAGCGACACAGGACGAGAGCGTCTTTGTGTACTTTGGTTCCGGATGTCCGGCCTTCAGCAGCCCTCTGTAGATGCTATTATAAGTCTGTTGCGCTTCTGCGAAAATTTCTGAGGCTTTTGGCACGTCCAGCACGCATTCATTGAGGCGGAAGCCAACATTTTGGGCCGCCCCCTGGCGAGTTTGCCAAGCTGAAGCCAAGTCTAGAGTCCAAGTACGTCTGACAAAAGCCGGGGGCGGCTACGATCAGAGACTGAGGCAACGCCTCAACCTACACGTCATTAACAGGCTGGAGCCCTCGGGTTTCTAAGGCCTGTTTTCGTCGTGTGAGAGCAGGCTATGCCGGCGGCAACAGCGTGAATGCAGATGGCAAAGCCTGCTACAATGACTATGCGCAGCTGGGCCACACAGAGGCCATGCCGTTTGTGCTCCAGACTTGTCGTGCCGGCTGGAGAGTTACCTGGGTCAGGTTGTTGGCCTTTCTATACCCTTGAGTGACATCTCTGCAAATCAGACGTTGAGACTTACATTGCTGCTCCATGGTCGTCATAAATGATGTTTTCACTCTTTCTACGGCTCGCAGGCCATGGTGCATGCTTTACCGGGACAGACAGCAGTGAACAACTTCCATCTGACTCACCCGATGTTCTTTTAAAGTTGCCTTCGTGCTGACATCAGGCACCCGTTGATTTGTATGCTTCAGTCTAGGCTGATGTTGGTCTTGTTGTCTTACAGGCAGCGGGTGCGCATCCTAGTTTGCATGCAATCGGAATGAGTTTGCACAATCATAGCTACACAAGATGATAGGTGGCAGGCAATTCCATGAAGCCGAAGCCCGAACAGCTCCATCCTGTGTTTTGAATAGTCTGGACATGAGAGTTCGAAAAGAGGAAGCAGATGCAAAGCTGGAATCATAGTGTTGTCAATCAGGACTCAACTGTCTTGCAGTACATTGCCTCCGGCACAACATGTATCGCTATGCGTATTGGACCACGCGGGCTGAAGACTGTGTCGCGTTATCGCGATGCGTGTCTTCCACCGGCTGTGTGGACCCTGTCATCGTATGTCAACCGGTACTACGTTTTGTTGATATGCTCCCTTTTGTAAGGATGTATGTGTGTGTGTGTATGTATGTATGTATCTATGTATATACGTATCTATGTGTCTATGTTTAAGTGATTTAAGTGTATACATGTATACTATAGTTGTATGTTTGTAGGTGTTCATGCATGCACGCATTGTGTACATACGTGCATACGTACAGGCAGGCATGCCTGCATGCATATAAACGAATAAATAAATAAGTAAATAAATAAGTAAATAAATAAGTAAATAAATAAGTAAACAAATAAATAAGTATAAATATAAGTATAAGTATAAATATAAATAAATATAAATATAAATATATATATATATATACACACATCCATACATATATCCATATATACATACACACACACATATATATATATACATATATATATATGTATATACATACATACATACATACATATGCATACTGCATATACATATCTAAATAGGGACATACATAAATACGCTCGGGCTTACTTTTCACGAACCCAACCGAACCTGAGCATAGAATGCCGGCGGTCGTTGTAGACTACGAAGGAATATCAAGCCAAGCAAACTGTTCCACGAAATGCAACCTAAAAGACCTAAAAGGATGCGGTACGTAAGGCCAGAACAGCAGAAGAGCAGCGGTACTCGGAATACCAGCATGCACGAAGCGGATCAGCGTCATTGTCCTCAGCATTCATCGCCATCACTCATTTTCATCTGTGCGTGCGATTCACGGGCACAAAGTCGCGAAGATTGCGCGAGAGTTCCAAAAAACGTCGACAGTTTACTATTACATACTGATTTGCACAAGGTTGCATCATTTTGCGTTTGCTGTGGGTCGGACGATAGCGCTAACAACGCAGTGCCTTTTGAAGCTGCACGTGAACCGTGCTTCGCAACTTCTCATCCTAGGCACGCTGCCCGATTTCGGAGCAGTCTTCTGGTCTCTCTTCGTGGGGAAAGACCGCGTGGATGTGATGGACATAGGCCACGGGCGCAGGACGGGTGCTGCCAATCGTGTCAGAAGCTGAGCAGGTGCTGATTACCGTGCTGCCATTGGTGTGCCTGGTGGCATCAGCTCCTCGCTGCTCCAGACGGTGAACGCGAGCCAAGCGAGCTTGGACCTCGGCTTAGGGGTACCATGCCAGCCAGTGCCGCAACGCACATTCCAAGGTCGCGCTCAGCGCGATGGCTGGTGGTTCGAACTCAGGGCACGCCGCAGTGTTGCGATTTTGCACCATTCACCCGGAGAGCGAGAGAGCGAGAGGGAGAGAGAGAGAGAGAGATCTGTTGCTCTATTTTGGAACTCATATGCCTCCATCGCCGCAACCAGCTCGTCGTCTGTGGGCCGTGGCGTGGGTGGGGCCTCATCGCCCGTGCTGGGAAGGCTCCCCGGCCATGCTCCGTCGTCAAAGGAGGACGCCACGGCCCCGCATCCGCTTGCGTTTGTGGTCCAAACAAAGATTGCCACCCTGTTCCCTCTTCAGTAGTTTGCGTGTCCACGTGGTCGTTGGCCGCCTGATTCGTCTGCGAGAGGACCATGCGAACTTGTTCACCTCCTTCTTTGACGAAGCCCAAGACGGCTCGGATGTCGCACATCACCCCCAGGCGTTGCTCATCATGGTCCCCCGCTCTGGGAGGTGGCTGTTTGCGGCCCCCTTCCGCCAGCGCCGTCATAACGGCCGGGCGCACAAAGTTGAGCATGCCCACTTCGTCCAGAGTCCAGGAGTTCTTCTGTTCTTCTGCGTACTCCAGCAGCGTGGCCACGAGGCAAGCCACTCAAGGTTCCCACGGCAACTGCGCCCACGGTGTTCCTAACCTATCTAACCTCTTCCAAGCCGGCAGTGAGTTGTTGCCCCTCTTGGCCCATCGTGGCATGGAGAAGGTCTCGCTCCCCCATGAAGGTCCTCGTAGATCGCGTGTTGGTGGGTTTCCTGCTCCGGAGACGCGCCGTCCATGTCCTGCAAGCTCATCCGGACGACGCCGATGTAGTTGAGCCGTCTTCGAGCACTCTGCTGGTGCTGCTCGTCCGCTGCGCTCTTTGTGGCGGCGTGCGGCTGTACCCGAGCCCACTCCTCCGCAGCGTCATCTTCGTCAAGGCCAGCCGTGGCACCCCAGTTCTCTCCAGGTTTGGTGGTCAAACTTGTCCCAGCCTTTTTGCTTGCACGCCGCTTGCACAGCAGCCTTGACGCGCGCCTCGTTTTCTGGTCACCTTGTCCATCGTGATAGGGCCACCTGAGCTCCTTTCTTCTCGTTCTCCTGCGTGACTCGCGGTTGTTTCGTGTGCGGGGGTGCGCAGTTAAGGTTACGGGTGTTGGCAGCTTGGCTAGGTGGATTCCCCTGCTCTGGTTGGCCGTGGCGGTGGTCGCCGTGGTTTGCCCCCGGCCGAGTGTGCTGGGACGGCCGCATTCTCTGGGCTTGAAGGCAGTTGCGATCGCGCTGTTGCGGCGTCGGACTGTACTGAAGGTGGCGGCTGCTAACAGCCCCAGTTTTCGAGACGCACAGGCATGTCCTGCCGGCTGGTCCGCTGCCGGGCTCTTCCGGTCGTTGCGTTGACAGTCTGACGTCGGGTAGGGTGTGCTTTGGCCTGCCCCCGTCGGCGGCAGATATGTCAACCGCACTGGTTCGGTGTGTGTAGGGCCGCCGATCACGGCCTGGCAGTTGCAGATATACTGTCCCCCGCTTGCAGGAGCTGCTGCAGTGGTAGTGGGGCTCCGTTCCCGACTATCTGGCAGTCGAGGGCCCCGGGCTCGAGGTCGCGTAGTTCCACGAAGCAACCGTTCAGGTCGATGGCTCTGCTATCAGAGCAGGGCACGGCACCGGACCTGCCCTCCGACAGCCTGTCGCTCTATTCTCGGCACTCTCCGCCCGGGCTCGAGGTCCTCACTGCTTTCTGGGGCTCGGACCTTGTAGGCACATTGCAACCAGTTATCCTAGGGGCCTTAGGGATTCTGCGAACGTCACATGCGAACCTACTGAAAGTGTGTGTTGCAGCTAGGTCAGAAGTGCCAAATACCTGTGCAGTTCGAGGTAGTACAGTTGTTACTTTCTTTGTGCCGGGCCCTACAGTGCGAGCCGAGTTTGGAGCGAGTGTAACATACATTTTCTAATTTCTGATTTACGGTGTGCGGGGGACTGTTGCAGCTCCAGACCCGATACACCGATACACTTCACCAATTGAGTGACAGTAGAGAAGACCCCGCAGGGGGCAGACGAGGGGAGAGGCGGGAGGATGCTACTTAAAGTACAGGCGGTTCAGGGGGTTTGTCAGGTGACCGCCTTGTTGCCTCAGCATTTTGTGGTATCTCGTGAACGCGGGCGGTAGTGCGTCCGCTATGCTCTTTTGGCTGTGTGGAAGAAGACAGAGCGCCCCTTGATACCCTAATTACCGGTCACACGATTGGCTTTTCAGCAACAAGCGGTGTCATTGATCTTCGACAAGCCCCCGTATAGCCGAGCCGACCGGGGGAAGCCGCCACTGGAGTTGTTAAAACCCTGCCGAGACCTGCAGGTGTGCGTCTGCGCGCGCGAGGGGGTAGGTGTCCGCCTGCCTCCTTTGTCGCGGTAGAGAGAGTGAGTTGTCGGAAATCTAAGGCAATCAGCCGCAGCATAGCCAGCAGCACAATCAAAGTGCAAGTAATCACTTGGGAACAAATGCTGGGCTGGCGGTTAAAGGGCTGCTTTTGTTCCCCATCTTTCTCGATCTTGGACATTCTGTTCGGAATCCTTGCCTTCACAGGAAGTATCTTGCCTCTCAGCATCACGGTTCGCAATCCTCTACTGCCCGAAGAAAGAAAGAGTGGGAGCTCGCACATGAGATTGAGACAGATTGGGCAGTGCATTCGGCGGAGCCGTGATTTGTCTGCTTGTTTGGATAAGCGTCGAGGCAGGCAATGGCGACGATCCTGACACCTTGGGCAAGGCAAGTGCTCTTTCTATGCCATGCTGAGCCGTGCAGAACTGCCAATTCCCAACTGGAACTCCCACTCAATCAACCAAGCGCTTGTTCTAGGCTCTCGTGTGGGTCTATGATACCGCCCTGTATCCATTCTACCAGGCAAGGGCAGCAAAGGCCTCGCACGGGACAGTCTTAGTCTTAGTCCTTTCGCCATTTGAAAGGCTGAAGTGTACCATCAATTTCACGACGACTTCCTCCCTGGTGGCAATTACCCACAGGAATACAACGAGCCACGTTCTTGGTTTTGAGAGTCCACCGGCTTGGAAGGGCGATCAATTCAACCTTTGACTCTGAGTCTCGTTCACGATCTCCGCGATGATGGCCGCCTGACTTCGACCGGCTGCCCTCGAGATCAGGCTGGAGGGCCTGGAGATGTGCCAATGTGTCTTGCCCTGACCGCCTCACAAAGCTGCGACTGTTTTGTTTCTTGAAGGCCTCAGCTGTGTCTGCCGCCCACCCGGTGGTGCTGTCCATCGTCTTGCTGTTCGCCGCCCCGTCCTCGATCTGGTTCACTGCAAATGGTTCCGTGTGCTAGACGCACTCCAAGGTGTACAGACACACACAATGACTGACGTGTAAGTGGAGAGTTGGCTCTGCCTTGGGATAGCGGATAGCTTACTATGGACAAGCCCAACCTGAGCCTGTAGTTCGTGGCCAAAACATGTTAGCGCCACTGAGTCGAACCAATGGCGCGGCATGGGCCAGCGATTTTGTTTTCGTGCTTCCAAGCACCCGGGGGCTTGGCAGTGTACAGTCTCAGCTACCCTTTCTTAGCAATTGTTTAAGCCCTTTTTGTTTGTGACAGTGGGCTTTGCGGGGAACCTGCAAGTCTACGCCGCTGGATGATCGCACCGGGGAACACTTGACCCCGCCGATCGTCGTTTTAGAAGTCGTTTGAGAGCTGTGGTGAAAATCATGGGCGAGTGTCTGGGCCATTTCTTGGGAGTTCCATCCTTTCTCCAGCTGGCAGGTTCTGGGGAGTGGCTTTCTTCTTCGCTGGCCTGAACGCTTGCGCCCTATAGTTCTCGTATCCAAGCCAATGTGTAACTCTGTTCCTTCAGGGGCTGAGGTCTGCGTGTTCCATGAGCCGCAGACTGCATTCACTGGACACAATGTTACATCGCAGTAATGAGGCATTCCTGGCCCACACGAAAAGCAGGGTGGTTGTAGCTTTAAGGCGGCGGCGAAGAACCGGATCCGTTTGATCCGTTTTCGAAAAAGACAGCTGCTGTCGCTCAAGGAGAGAAGCTTAGTTTAAAGCAGTTTGGCTTTCGGCGAAAGATGGCTTGGCAGACCATCTTTGGCTGCCCGTTCTTTGTCCTGCCTGTGCTTTGCCGTCACCGGCACATTAGGACACAAACGAGACTTTTGGAATAGGCTTCCTCATGCTTTCCTTTCCTAGCATTTTAAATCTTTGCATCCATTGAACAAATTTGTCATGTGCCAAGACGACGAGATTGCTGTTCTGCCTTTGTCAGGGCATCGATGTTGCTCAACCCCAACGCTATAATCTCTAATGCTTGAACTCTAGACAAAAAGTCGACCGAGGTTGCAGTTTGCGGTCTTCTTCGGCTTGCCTCAATGAGCCGTGATGTGGGAGACTGAGTTCTGCAGATTTGTTGTTGCTATTTTTTCAGCCACTGCCTTTACCTAAGGCTCGTTCCAGGGAGACGGAAACAAACAGGCAGGGACCACTCCATCCGAATTTGCGGTATACCACTGCGAAAAAAGCTCAGTTAGATGAGAGCTTGTCTTGCTGAAGCTCAGGCCGATGATCAAGTTCTTTTCGCGTGCACATGGACCAGTTCATGTGCAAGAAATCCTTTCGCCGAGGAATACAGGCGAGTTCCGCTTGTCTGGTTCCATTTACTTCATGTGGGTCGCGGGCTCAGTGCTTGGCTTTGGCTTCATGCGCTCCCGGAGTAGGATGTTCAAGAACTCCTTAGATCTTAAACCACTTAAGCTCCATAGAAACCTATAAGATACAACCAAGTAAAGCCTTCTAGCAATTCTAGCACACCCTGCACAACCCTATTTAACCGCTCTAACATATCCCTACACAAGCCTTTTACACACCCTACAAAACCATAAAGCAAGATTTGAACCACATTAAGACCCTTCGAAAGCGGCTTTGAAAGTCATACAACAGTCTTTCAAACACAACAAAGAGGAGGCAAGCTACGTAGAAACAACATTTACCGAAAAAGAAGGCTCGAGCTGCCGAGACGGCCATGATGCCCAGCGTTGCCGGGCTCTGCGAGGACTTGGCAAAGGGAAGCCATGCAACCCTCTCTCGGTTTAGGGCCGAGGGATGTAAGTCAAGATTTTTCGGTTTTTGGGTTTTTCAGTTCTAGGGTTTCAGGTTTCGGGAGTAGGTTTTGGTTCTACGTTTAGGGTTGGAGCTTTGGGATCTTTAGGGTTTAGGCTTAGGGTTTGGGTGACTCATGGCTTAGAGCTAAGGGTACACTTGTGGTTTAGACACTTGTTGAACTCTGCAGATGGGAGGGGTGGCCGCCACGACTTGGCTCGAGAGAGAGGAATGCTTTCTCATGCCAAACCACTGCATGTTCTTTTCGAGTGGTCGCTTCAGGGGTGTCTGTTGTGTAGAGGATGCAGCAGCACGGAACGAACGGCGCAACCTGGGCACCTGCAGCAATGACCGGCACAGTGAAGCATCCGATCCATTTCCGAGGGCTCACCTGCCGTCGTAGCCTCAACAGCAAGAAAAACCCACATCAACCGCAAGCCAACTTGACATGGGTATGGAAACACGTCTTTGAATCATGGAGTGTAGGTGCCATGGCAGCAGTTGAGGGGCACCAGGCAAAGCTGCTTGATGAAGAGTATGGTGATGAGAAGCTTGGCAGCACGACAGGCTTGCGCAGTCATGCTCAGCGCTGCTTCTGTTGCACTGACGCCTTTTCTGGCCGCCTGAAGGGGTTCCGACGACGAGGACGAGGATGAGGAGGAGCTGAAGGCCGACGTCAATTTTTGAGGTATTCGTTGCTGTGTCTGCAGAGTAGAAGCCTTCTGCTTGAACTCTTCAACTGCTGGAACTCAGGGATGTCCTCATGCCGATGCTTTGTTCGGCTCCGTGGCCGATCGGAGATCACTCGTCCACGTAATACAGCACTTCAGCAAGGAGACCCGGGGCTGTGAGACTGAAGTGCTTTTATTCTTGGCAGAAGCCAGAGCCCAATGGCAGGACAACCTGGCAGATGAAAGCCAGGAGTTCAGATTACAGGGAGGGGGGAGGGGGTTTGCTTCCCCATAAAGTGGCTCGTCTGCACGTCCGGCTTCGAGTGACTAGACCAAGGTGATGCGGTCGTTGCTGCCATCCGAATGGAGGCCCCGTGCTAAGCATGCTCTGGTAATGGCACCTGCAGCATCCGGAAGGCGTGAAGATGTGGTTTCAGGTGAAGCAGGTGCCAGCATTCCGGCGAATCCTAAACATCGTCTGGGACCTAGCGTCTGCGACTGAAAAGGGAAACGTCTTGTAACACACAGGTCCGCTGTACCAAACAGAGCTGTGCATCCCAAACGGTCATGTGAAGAACCTCACACTTCTGAGGTAAGCACCTGTGGGCTCTGGCTTTTGTTTCAACCGCGTGAAGACTCTGCATCAGTGCTTCTGACGAAGCGGGGTCGTTCTTCCCTCAGGTCACAGAATAAGCCGTTGGATCTGCAGAAGTCCGAGGGTCCGAGCTGAGGTTTCATCTGTTGGGGCCGTGGCCAGGAAGCGCAGCCAGGCGGGGAGATTCGCGATGGTCCAAGTCACGCTCTGGTGTCTTCCGAACCTTGTGGAGGGGCGGTGAGAGCCTACCTGGGCAATGCGAAGCCCTCAGCCCCGAGTGTCGAGGTCTTGAGCTGTTTCCCCGATCTTTCGTCCTTCTGCGAGGTCCTCTGCTTCCTTGCTCTGGTTTTCGCACTCGCCTTGACATGCACCGTCAGATGGTAAGCCTACAACCAACCTCCTGTTTGCTGACTCCATGTGATCATCCGAGGTTCTTGTCATCATGTTTTGGATCTGGGTTCTGCGGATTGAAGCATCGATGGTTTCGCGCGGACTGCTGCTGATCTTCAGCGCGGGGCCCTGCCTTTAGTCGAAGCCACTTCCACAGTACGCACGGGCACCTCCTGCCACTCATGGTTGAGAATGACGAAGGCATACTGGTGCTGGTTCTACTTCTCAGCTACGCCTGGGCACAGCGCCCTCGAAGGGACTGCGGAACGACCTTTCGGCAACACTTTGAAGTCAAGGACGGCCTGGCATGCCAGCACAGGGAATATCAGGGCCCGGAGCGACCTCCGGTGTTCTGCCCAGCGTAGGGCGCTGCTTTTCGCAGCGGCAGGAGCTTTGCGTTGGCACCTACACTCGCGTTGACGAGGCCGTGCCTGCAAGGGGCCCCTTACATCAGCTCACATCCAGAGGTAACATTAGTAGTTGAGGCCTGAAGTCAGCTGTGAAACCTGGCAGGGGAGGAGAATGGGACAGCTCTGTGCTCGTCGACGTCTTGGGCACTTGCAACTCTGCTTCAGTCACTCGATGCACTTGAGGTTGATCCTTTTGCTTTTATCCTTTTGGTTTTTCAATTTTTCGTTCGGGCACGTTTGATAACGGGATGGGTGGAAAAACTCAGGCCGTCTCTACCCAAAGCCGGAGATATTGACAGAACGGCTCCCGCCTGGTGCTCCCGGGTGCAGTGGGGTGCAACCTGTTCCAGGCCGCCTTCACAGCACTTGTCTCAGCAGCAAAACCTTCAGCTTGCTCCTACTGTCCAGAACTGCCAGCGGCGCTCGCTGGCGAGACTCGTCAGGTGGGGCCCGAAGGCTTTGTCGATGATTCTTTACCCCAAGATTTGCAAGCAGATGCAGCAAGGTGCAGAAAGAGAACATCGAGCAGGCTCCATGGCTGCATGAGAGCTTGGCTGATTCGTAGTTGGATTGCCCGAGGAAGGAGGTGTCAACAACGCCTTCTTGGCCCGCCTGGCAGCGGTGCTGGCGGTGCTTTCACTCATTGGTGCGATCTATGTTTCTCGGCTTTGCTGACCTGGCGTGCTTGGTGTGCACCTTCGCAGTAGCCATCCCGAGGATTACACATCTTTCTTGGACAAAGTCCGCATAGATTCGCAGCTGTGCATCAAGAAGGCCCAGAAGATAAAATTCTTGACTTCCCATAGAGCCCAGTGCCAATACCCTTATGTGTGGATTACATTGTAAATTGTATTATTAATAATTAAGTTTTCTTTTAAGATTTCAGGTATATATTCCTGAGTTAGAGTCTATTGGGCTATCTGGGTCAGTAATTTGTGAGTTGTCAGGTGCACGGTTGCAGCTGGCACGTAGACAACTCCCGCCTCTTGGGCAAAGTCAAACGTGTGGCGGGTGCGTTTCCACCTGCTGACTACACCAAAGGCCAGCTGCCTTTGTTGAAAAGGTAAGATGTGTGGATCACTTGGCGATGACTGTTGAGCTGCCGAATCCGAAGTCAACTTTCTGTTGAAAGGCGGTTGCAACAGCAATGGTGATTATTGCGATTATTTCCTGCGTCCCACCGACCATTGCGGCGACCTTAGTGGCAGGTCTTGCCTTTGCATAGTGTCAGTTTGATTGCGGATCGAATGGAGGGCTGACTCAAAGGCACCGAAAAGGGAGAGGCCTTCACGAACGATGCCACAAGCGCTCTTCATGTACGACTGGAGTGCAAAGCTTTGGATGGTTTGGCCGATTCGACAGAAAGGGTGACCTATGTCGATCCGTACGATGGCCAGGTGCATAGTGCACGTAGACTATGAGAGCAATACATGGAACAACTACCAGCAGGAGTGGTCTGTGCAGGTGCACACGCGCTTCCTCATTAAGAAGGACCTGACGGTTTGGTCCATGCCCTTGGACCAGTCCAGCCGCTCCTGGCACAAGGCCAGGGCCGCAGGGACACCGAAATCTAAATTATTCCTCGAGGCCACAGAGCAAATGTTGCTGCAATAGCCCGGGGAGGTGCTGCTGACCGAGGGTATGCGCATTGTCCAGATTGGCGAGAAGGATTGCCCCAAGAGTGCCATTTCTGCTTCGCTCAACAACAGCCCTTGCATCTCTGAAGGACTCCGAGGAAAACCAGCAACTGCAGCAGGGGGTCGCCGTCCATCCTTTGCACCTGTCCCCCGTCCCTGGTTGCAGCGGCTCTTGGAGCCAGGAATTTTCCAGAACTTCTGTGTCCCAACAAGCTGAGGTTAGGACGATACATTGGGGTGTATCGTGGTCACATGGATGTGGTCCTGGTGTACGTCGAGCATACATCTCCAATGCCTCAGGGTTGCACATCGCAGTTGCTTCTTCTTCATCTGTTTTCGGCCTTTTGCCTGAGCCGCGAAGGTTTGAAGAGGACTGCCATGAGCTCCAAGAAGCTTGCAAGGCTGAGGGCCTCGGGCCGGAAACAAGCGGCTACTGGCCTCCGCTCCGGATCTTTGACCACAGTTTCTGGACGGCACCATGCTCTGCACTGCGTAGCCGAGCTAGGGGCATGCTGGCCCAGGTTATGAGAAGACGATTTGCATCTACAAGCCCATGAAGCTTTCGTTTTGGAAGCTTGAGGCATTAGGGAGCCATGTGTGCAAGAGGCATCGAAGCGTGCTGTCTGACAGTAAGGAATCGGGCCTGGTCTGTTTTGGAGCAAGGGCACAGCGGTCTGACGTGTCGCGGTGCGCCCAAGCAGCGCACCCCAGCTGGACTTTCATGGATGGAAGCATGTTTTGACATTCTCATGAATGCATGGGGACCGGCAGCGGGTTTGCCAGTTGTGCTCTTGTTGATTGACAAGGGAAGTCCTTCTCCAATTCAACGCATATCATCACTGAACGGGTGGAGCAATGCGGCCCGGCTGGATTGAGCAGGATTCTGCACAGCATCTTCTCTAGCATTGGCCCCTTCTCACAGAATGCTGCTTGAAGGCAAAAGCGCCTGCGCAAAGGACAGAGGGCTCGTAAGAAGCTGAGGGCTGTGAGTCACTTGGGGAGAGGAGCCCTGGTGCACGCACGTCTTCTATTCGGGCGAGGCCGTGCCAGTTCTTTGTTTCCGGTGCTCCGCAGCTTCCGCCTTTTCTTCGCAGAGGTCCCGGCAGCCTTTCGGAGTGATATCGAGCACGTGCCTGAATTCCTCGCCAAGCATCTGGGCAGGCCCCGGGCCTTGACGTAAGCTCCGTAGGCTCCCTAGGTGTTTGCGGGTGACCCAGTAGGGAGCCCTCGAAATGCGCAGATTGCAGGCTCGGCAACGGAAGTCGCAGCGCGAATTACGAGTGCCTCCTCTACGAGAGCCTTGCTTGCCTTTAGCCTCGAGCTTCAGCTGATGTGAAACCAGATGTCTCGCCGCAGAGTCTTGCCTTTTGGTGCATGGAGCAGAGGACTTGTCCTGTGGCCAACCTGAGCCACGTGGGTGATGTCTTCGTGCCAGCGAAGTGTGGGGAGCCCTGCGGCGAAGAAGAGAATCGCTGCATGATGGTCAGGCTGGGTCCGGCTTGACTGCTACCAAAGGGTGGAGGGGGGGTTCTGCACGAAGGCAAGGCTACGTTCTCCGAGATGCTGATCGCGTTTTAGGTGGACCAGAAGGCTGCAAGTCCACGTGCATTAAGTCCACTCAGGACAGCCTGCCGAAAAACTTGTTTTGCGTCACGAATTTTCTAACGAGCGCTCCCTGCAGGACGTCGCCCAATGCAATGCCTATGTCTACACAGAGCTTTCTGGAGGTAGCTGCACACTCTATGGGCCTGACGAATTCTTGAGGCACCGGCTGAGGGGGGGGCATGTGGATCTGCTGTGCCGAATGACGCCGCTCTGTTGCCTTTGCCTGCCAGGCCTTACGTGGGCTGGCACGAGCTTGAGGTCCGATTCTCGTTGTGTTTGGATTGAAAGCCTCGGTCTGACCCACCTGGTAACTGGAGGTCAACTACCAGGGGAACATCGGGACGCCTACGGACCTACACTGTTGCTTGACTATTCAGACGGATGCATGCCTCGCGCTGGCCCCGATAGAGCTGTTGAGGCTATATTCGGTCAACAGATCCCTTCCATCAAGGTGCCGAGACTGGAATGCTTGCTTGTTGATAGCTTCACCGGCACATGGTTTTTCCCGATGCTAGGGCGGATACGAAATCGTCAAGATGCAGGCGGACCTGGCATCCTTCTCCGGCTGTCAGACATGACAACCTGCCATGGTTGCATTGAGCGAACACTGTTCACCTGGCTCAAAGAGCCATCGGCTCTCTGCATGGTCCGCAGCTCAAAGACAAGTAGCCGATGTCCATCCTGATCCCGAAAGAGCAAGCTTCGGTTGCATCTCCAGGTTCTCAGCCACCTGATCACACTGATTGGTTTGGGATACGTGGCACAGCGTGCCCATGCCAGTGCTGCTGGGCTGCCAGATGATCAGACAAAGTACAGGCTGGCTTCAGTTGTCCTTCTGTACTTCTTCGGCTTGGGAAGCCAAGGTTCAGCTTGGAAAAGCCGCGTGCCATGTCGGCATCAGGAGGCTCTTGGTAAGGGGCAAGCATGAGCTTCATGCTTTTGACGAGCTGCTTCGTTTTGGAGTGATCCGAGGTTTTCGGGCAAGCCGGTTGTGCATATGACCATCGTCCAAGATCCTGCGAACCAGGCCAGGCCCGGTCAGGTGGCCCGGTTCCAGACTTCTTCGGCACAACCCCCTCGCTTTGCGATCGACTTGTGCTCGAGGATGACTTCGAAGTTCGGGAAGATGCATACCGGAAATTCTTGTCGAAATGCGTGCCGCTGAGCCTCTAGCAATACAGAGCAGTCTGTCCGACGGCCGGGGTGATCAACTGCAGGCTACGAAGTTGCAGAAGCCTGCCGACGCGAGGAGGAAGGCGAGCCCGCAAAGGCGACAGAGGCTCTGCGCAGAGTCTGCGTGCATCGCTCATCATCGCATTGCTTGTCGCGACAGGTTGATTGCTGGGATGCCGTAGACATGAAGTCCGACGTCCGATCCGCTTCGCGGTCGCAGAACTGCTGTAGGGCCAGTGCACCCCTTCTCCTTCTTTGCATTGCATCTCAACGCTGAGGTGGAGATTGGATGCTACGAGCCCTGGATCGCAGAGCGCAGCCACCCCCCCCCCCCATCCCGAGAGACTCCTTGCAATGAGTGCCTAGGAGCGCTACGACTTAGCCAACAAGCGAAGAACTTGCTGCTTTGTCGACAAGGCCTTGTGTAGCAGATAGTCTGTCCAAGATGCAGCAGTAGCAGTGCCGAAGCAGGGCAGAATGAACAAGAATCTCGCTGCACACTGTGCTTTCTCGTAGAAGGGATGCTGGCAGGCCCTACTTGGCATTCAGCCGGATGAGAAGGTCTGCAGGGCCTGGTCTGATACTCCACGCCAAGGCATCTACAGGACGATCGCGGAACCATGCTGGGATAGATTTGATGTTGAGCTGCTGTGATGCCTGTCTCTGCTCGTGCTTCAGGATACTCTTTACATTGCTCTTCTACTACATGGCTTTGCCTCGCACTTGGCATCTGAGGGGTTTGAAGATGGACGCGTACGCACCCTACATGAGCCTCCTGTTGCGGCCGATGGCAAGGTTTTTCATCAGTTGGGTCATGCCCAGCACGTGGACGGCGTGGTGGGTGGAAGCGGGCTTCCGCCCCGTCTTCTTTGTCCTCGTGCCGCTTGTACTGGTACCACGGCTGTCATCGAGATTTTCTGTGGAGTTCTGCAACCATCTCTGTCAGTCCACTAAGACACATGAAGACATGTTCCAAGGTTGTGCATCACTACATCGAGTTACGACGGGAGATTCAATCATTATTTGTGGTTACGAGCTGGGGCCGGCTCATACATGTGCTTGCCCCAGATGGGAAAGATTCTGGCCAAAGGCGTCGTGCGATGCAAGTGCACTTAGGTGACGCGACGGCCTCCGCCAGACATTTTTCCGGCTATTCTCTGCCCGGCATGGTATGGAGGGACGTCGATCCAATTGGCCGCCTAGATGAAGTGAGCTGCTGGTTGCTCTTGTTCACAGGACAATAAATGCGCCTTGCTTCAAGCTTATCGGCAAGATGGTGCACTGCCGCACTGGCGTTCTCAGGATAGCTTCCAAGTTGGTACGATCTCTCTTGCGCAGCTCGACATGCCTGCACGTCCTCTTCTTGAAGATCGTCTACATTCCGGGTTTTCGAAGGCTGGGGGGCCACCGCCGGTCAAACTTGAGTTCATGCGCACCGCTTGTTTTGCGGAAGGCGTGGAGACGAGGCACCGTGACAGTCCGTGGCAAGTTTGGATTGCTCCAAGTTACTCGAGCCCTGGCTGCACGTGGCTGCAGTTGCAGAGTGGCACGACTTGCTCAGTTCCACATCCTTATGAATTCAGGACAACATGGCGAGGCTGCGAACCTGCGGCTCTTGGCAGTTGTTGGAGTCATGTGGCTCTCTTTCTGGACAGGCCCTGGAGATGTACGATGCCTTTAGCACATTGGCCCAAAGCTCGGCCAAACTTCCAGGGCTTCGACCAGTGGGAGATGGTGGAGGCGACATAGCAGGTGGCAGCGGGGTTTTAACTTGCAGCCGGCGCGCAGCTGTATGACTGTATGATGTCAGATGCAGTCTTTGGAGACATGATGCCGGCGGCCCGCAGGAGTTTGCCCGCTGGAAGAAGTCTTTTGCGATGGCGAGCAGCACATCTGGGAGCATCGTTTCAACGCCTTTGGTTTCTTTGGTGATCCCTTCAATTACAGTGGCTGGGCTTGGCAGTTCAATTGAGTGACTTGCAGACTGCAGTTCTAGCCGCGTCCAGGCACTCTGCTGACTTTTACTAGCAACCGCATCATCGTGACACGCGCCCGATGGCCGAAGGTGTGGACGTCCTGAGCCAGTGCTTTCTTCTATTTTTCTGTTGGCATGTCATAGCATGTCTCCCGCCTTTTGAAGGCATTCAGCTTGATTGGCTGCTTGATCGGGCCACGCACCTGCAGCAATCGCTGTAGCTTGCTGCAAGAGCACCTCGGGTGCCCCCACGCATACTCGGTGACAAGCGGATCTGCAAGAGGACCCTGAAAGACCCAAGAGAGGTACTCTCCTTACGTCACCCTGACCTCCGTCTGGTACGGGAGCTTGGAGTCTTACGTCACCGAGCGAGTACGCGCCCCACCGCAGCTCGGCTGTCGTGGTTTTTCTGTCGGGAAGCCCGGCCCCTTCTCTTGGACAACATGAGTGGTTTCTGAGGTTTTGGCCAGGGTTCATGAGCCCCATCATGAGCCTCTCTGCCACTTGGCCTGCGGGTATCAGGTGCTGCAGGTCCATTCTGACTCATCTTTGTCGGACCAGGTGCTATTTCTGGAGAAGTGGATGAAGGTTTACCCTGCTGCCCTGCAAGTCACCCAACGCCCCTACGGCATTCCGCGGAGGGTCCGCGTGAAGGCAGATTCCACCATTGTGCCCCGCGCTAAGCATCGAGCTGCTCATGATTCGACGTTATGCTTTCAACTGGAGGATGTTGTCTTCATCAATGCCGGTCAATCGTAGTAGAAGCTACGACACTGATTACAAGGCTTTCAGGCATCGTCCAGGAGCAGCTCTTACGATCCACGGCGCTCCTCTAAGAATCTACATAGTCTGCTGAGGCTGAAAGCTGTGGGCAAGGGCGAGGAACCGTCTTTGCAGCAGGGGCCCTTCGATTTCAGTTCTGCCAGGGCGGCGGGGACATACTCACACATCACACATGCATATCTGCACACATGCACACATGAGCTTGGACGCATCCGCAGGCACAGTGAGATACATGCACGCATGTGCGTACATGAATGCATACATACATACCTACATACATACATACACATGCCTGCATCTGCTTTACATTGATCGTCATCGATATATCTGTACTCTCTCTCTCTCTCTCTCCCTCCCACTCTGTCCCCCCCTCCTGCTCATCTTTACAACATACATATGTGTGTATGTATGTATGTATGTATGTATGCATGTATGTATGTATGTATGTATGTATGCATGTATGTATGTATGTATGTATGTATGCATATATATACACACATACACACATATGTAAAAATACATGTATATACACATACGGCTTATGCCCGCATGTGATATCTTGCAGCCATCCTCTCGGGGTTGAAGCAGCGGGTGTTCATCTCAGGATGTATGCTCCAGAGCCCGGCACCTGCAGGACACGAGTCTTCGCATTGTGAGCTCCGATGATCCCTTTGCTCCGCGTGGTCAAGCGGTGGTTCAAGTAAAGGATTCCAGCGCCTCGCCTTCAATGTAGGGCTTGATCTCAACCAGGGGTTCCCTCATCGGTGGCGCACATATGCGCACATGTGTAGGATCATGCAAGAGACATCAATAGGACCCTAACAAGGGACCCACAAATCTTCAACCCAAGTGGGTGAGCCCGAGGTGGAAGAGTGATGGATCTGGAAGATGGCTCGAGACCCAGGGAGATGGCACAGAGTGGTCTCCGTTTCAGCCAACTTAAAGCAATAGCTTCAGAAGCAACCGCTTGTTTATTGCATCCGTCCATGGGTCGATAGATTCTTCGCTCCTTCTCTGCTCCATTGACGCATTCCATGCAGTCAATGATTCTTTCTTTCCTTGATTCGTTTGTAAGCTCGCTCGTTCTTTTGTTCGTTCACACACACACACAAACTCTCGTTCGCTCGCTCACTCATTCACTTGCTGACTCGCTCACTCACTGACTCGTTCGTTCGTTCGTTCATTCGTTATTTTTTCCATTCTTTTTCACATGCACTCATGTATTCATAAATTTTTGCTGTAAATACTTACTGTGTATGTCTGTATGTATGTATGTATGTATGTATGTACGTATGTATACAGGTACGTACGCACGTATGTACGTGAGTATGTATGTATGTATGTATGCATGCATGCATGTATGCATGTATGACAATGTATGCCAATGAATGCATGTGTGTCACTGTATGCATGTATGTATGTATGTATGTATGTATGTATGTATGTATGAATCTAACGATGTATGTATGTATGTGCGTATGTATGTATGTATGTATGTATGTATGTATACGTAGAGATTCGGGTGGGTAGGTAGGTAGGTAGGCAGGTAGGTATGTAGGCCGTTATGGAGGTTTCAATATATATGTGATATGGGATGTACATATCTGCTCACAGAGGTGTGTATGTGTACTTCTACACAGGATCGATACATAGAGAGCGGGCCATACATTTGCACACCTACGGTGCATCATTACTTCTTTCCGTTGTACATGCAAAAAAGCTTCTTAGCATTCAATGGACCTGCACAACAGCATAGATCCGAATTTGTACTTTGTAGTTATGTGTATGCATGTGCGCATGCATGCATAAGCACCAACACACGGTTAAATTAAGTGCTTGCAAGACACGTCTTGCATGCCATGTATGCACGGCATGTAATGCATGATATACGACATTAGACAAGCAAGTAACACAGGCAAGACTCGTTACTTGCCGACACAACCTTGCATACTGCCTGTAACCATACCGACACCCGTACATTTCGCAGAAACCAATGCAAGGACGATGGCAGCAGGCCTCTTCCATCGAGGCAGGCGCACAGCTGCTTCTCAAAGCTGGCGATCCCGAGATGCGGCCTCAGACTGCCCGACGATCCGTTCTAGGTCCAGGTGAATAGGGGTCGTGGCCGGTTGGGGTTTCGGGCATGTGTTTGGTGATCTCTAGAAGGAGTACTCCAGATTCGAGTGCGTTCCAAATCTGGATCGGCAGCTGCTGCTGTAAGTTGCTCAAGGTGGGACGGCTATGCTGATGAGCCCTGGTTGCACCAGATGCGTGGCTCGGTTGGCAAGCTCAAGCACACGACGGAAGCATCTGACGAACAACTGCATCTGCTGCTGGGACTTCGGTGAGGTGCCATCCTGGACCACATATCTGGCAGGATTGCTGTTCTGGCTGTTGCTTGCTTCCCCTACTCAGAGAAGTCAAATCACATAAGCCATGATCGCTCACTTGTCGCTGAGTCTGTACCTTGGCCTTAGCCGCGACACTTGACGGGAAGGAGCCAAGCTCCACTCGAGACGTGGGAAACCCTCGAAGATCCTCCCCGTCCAGAGCTTCCCGGATGTTCCTTGATCCGAATAGATTGAACATGCCCGTAGCTGAGTGCCAGATGTTCGCATGATGGTATCTTGTGTATGTGTGTGTGTGTGTGCAGGGATGCATGTAAGTGTTCAGCCGAGTAGTATGTGTGCACGCTTGCATGCATGACTGCATTTACAGATGGACGCAAGCAGGTCAATGTATAGTGGCTTGGATGTATCTGATCGTCGCGTTGGCACGTCAGTGTGCAAGCTTGCAGTCAGTCAATACAGGCGTCCGCAGGTCTGTTTGTCGATGTGGGTGTACCAACGTTTGGATGCATGGATGTATGTGTGTATGTATGCAGGTATTGTAATGTATATAGGTATGTAGGTATGTCCTCTGTGTCTGTGTGCGCGTGTGTGTCCATTTGCGTCTTTCGTATGCAAGACTGTGGTGCACAGCTATGCATACATAGTGCATTTTTCCCAATGGGTCAAGCCCATAATGACGACATTCAGTTCAGCTACTGTCCCAGGTATTTGTTTGCATGCCCAGTAGTCTTGTGGTTGACATGGCTGTACTAAAGGCATCCCTTGGTGCTTGCGTAGATCCTGGCTGCTTCCGCGCAGGCTTTGCAAGACTGGCAGCTGCTCTTTGTGGTGGTCACATGCTGCATGGTGGCAGTTAGCTGCAGCTTCCGTTTTTGCTAAGACTTACACTCTTTGCTTGCGATGGGTCAGCGGGGCGGTGAGGTTGGGCCATCGGACAGAGAAGGATGGCGAAGACGGCAGCGACTACATCTCCGATGATGACGACCTCTCATAGCTAAAGTTTTAGACAAACTGCGTGGCGCGATTGGATCTGCTCGAGAACAGGGTGGCGAGTCCGTGAGAGGGGACGTCGAATGAAGCTCATGGTCTCGTCTGGCCCCAAAGATTTCTCGAAGCTATGCATGACTGCGATTTCAATGCTAGCTTGGTGAGCGTGCTGCTCCCAAAATCGCTTCAAGTGGCCAGCGTTCAGAAAATTAAGAGTTCAGAGTTGCTGCAAGTCTAGCATGACTTTGGTGCTACACAGCACTAGAGTGAAGCCACAGGAGATGGCATTGCAAAAGAGATGGGTCTTCGACACAACGAAGTTGAGCGTGACTGCCAGAGCCACGCAGGCACACGAAGCATGTCACTGTTGTCAAAAGCTTGAGCCGCTGCCAGCGTCTTGTAGGCCCGTGAGGATTACGAGTTTGGCAAAGTGGTCGAGTGCTCGGAGATATCCCTTGCGAAGTGTTGACAGATGGCACGCTGCGGGCCTTTCGACGGTCTGAGACTTCGCGTGATCTCCAACAAAGCGAGCTTCACGCGGTCCAAGAGGAGGCTACGGCTCTGGCCAGGAAGAGATTAAGCTGTGGGGTGCGGGCGACCAGGAGAGAGTTCAAGAGGAGGAGGAGTCCCATGTCGCCCTGGTGCTGCTTTCGAAGGCTGGCAGCTTGCTCTGGGTTCGATGCTCATCTTCAGCTTCACGGATTTGGGAACGAAGTAGTTCGCACAATCAGCATTAGTAATCTGGTGATCTTGCGGGTGGAACGAGATGCCGAGATGCCGTTGCACCCAGCATATCAGCGCCGGTGAAGATTGCTGTGCTGAAGGTGCTCGTCGGAAATGTCATGGCGTTGTGGTTGCAGGGATCGTTCGTTGACACGCTCTTAGCCGATCTGAGCGGTCTGCTAGCGAGGCATCCAAGCGCTTGTGCTGTGCTAAGGCTCTGACATACCAGGACAGCTTTAATGACATGAGCCTGGCGACAGTCAAGGCAAGGCTCGCTTGGTTCATGGACCCACCGATCCAACCCGAGCAGATCCCTGTGCTTATATTCATGAGGTGTCAGCTTGAGCGACTGCTGCTTTCTGATTCCACTGATCTGTTCAGCTCCTCATCAGCATGGTCATCTCTGCCGCGCAAGCAGCTTTGCGATGTTGGCGGGTGCGAGCCATAGCTCATGCGCGGATACGTCTACAGAAGGTATCGATACACGGATGCCCTAAAGCAGTTCATCCAGCATTCCAATTGGCTCCAGGCTTCCTGTCGCCTCGGTGTTGGGGGCGCCTGGATGTCGGTGATGGTGATGTCAGGGTCCCGGCGTGTCAAGGAGCTGAGCATGCTCATCCACGTGATATGAGTTCTGCAAGAGGTCGTTTGTCTTCTGGTCATTCCTCAAGGCCGCGTCCGTGTTCAAAATCTCACCCATGCTGCTGTTGCTCCAGAATCAGGTCTACTACGCGAAGGTTTGCCCGTATCATTTGCTCAGCGCTTGGTTCGTTTTCATTGGCTACAAGTAGGTTTGAATTGCATTTGTTCGCAGATCCGCACATCTCCTTGATATTCGTAAGGTGGAATCTGACCACTGGCTGCGTTGGTGGTAGTGATGAATGAGCGACTCCCAGGCGAGTACATTGCCATTTCAGGCTCGCATCATCATGCAGTCCATGCTCATGCCATGTGGACGATGTTATTTGTCGTTGGATCCTCTGCAAATCCTGGCGATGTTGAGCCCGGTGTTTATTTCGTTTCACTTCTGAAATTCGCGCAACGTGACAAGACAACGCACCTGCATTGGATTTGGATGTGCCGGAGCCTCGGCTGAGGACGCAGCCCGATGTGGCCGCTTCATCCTCAACAAAAAACCGGCCTTTAGAAGGACGAGTGGTCGTGGGGAGCAGCTCTTTGCGATGTTTCGGGTTGCTCTCCGCCCGACACTGGCAGAAGATGTGCCACTGCTGCTCGAAGAACGACCTGTGGCCACTTCTGCCCTTGTTAGACCCATCGCCTCTCGGACGCTGGCGATGAAAAATCGTGGGGCCCGAGCTTTGCGGACTTCATAGTACGTCACTCAGGCCTATCAGTGGGATGGCTGCGAAGGTGACAAATGTCCAGGGGCCCCCTTGGCTCAGGGCCGAACCCCGGGAGCCGGCGTTTTGGGTACATGTTGGCGTGCAATGACAGATGAATCACAGGTAAAGCCCGAATAAACCACAGACTGGAAAACGCCGAAGCAGCTGATCACAGATTCAAAGCACAAATAGATGACAGATTGGATCCCGAAGTTCCCAAACCCAGAATTTACCACGAAAGCAGGGTTATAACGTTACATTGCTTGAACGTAGTGAGAGTGCACGGCGCACTGGATGCACTGGTTTTGCTCCTTGTTCGAGCTAGCTGCAAGCTGGAGAACAGTCGGCACGCATGAAGTAGATATTCATGCTTTGTTTCAAAGTTCGTCGAAGAAAGGAATCGCCGTCCTCAATATTCATGTCGCTTGTTCCTATTCTTGCAGCAGCTGTTTTGCAATACCTTAAAGCTTAAACTGTGCTTATGTTCCTAAATTTGCTGGCGCTTGTTGCCCCTGGTTTCTCCCCGAAAGATCCGTGGCCCACGGCCCATGGCCCATGTTTGCCTCTCCTACATCCTCCAGTGCCCACCAGGCCTGGCCGCCTGGTTTGCATGAAAAAAAACACGCCTCGCACTCTCTCCCTTCGAGAGATGTCGCAGAGAGGCGCTTCGCCGACTGTTTTTGGTGACATCGCCTGGCTTGGAACGTAGCAGCCAGCCTGCGTTGATGTCATTGTCAGTCTTGAGCTTGTCTGCGTGTTGATCCTGTTTCTGCCTTGCTGCACCAAAGGTTTGGAGCGCGAGTTGCAGGTGCTTGGCGTACCTGGGCGCTTCGAGACAATGGCAGGAGGCCGTTCCCTGTTGGTTTCGCATCGCTGCTTTCGGAGAGACGGCACGAAGCGGAAGGACTTGCTGTCCATGGCACGACAGAAACGCTTTGGCGTGCAGTGCTGCAAAGCCGAGTGGCCGAATCTGTGTTGGTGCATGTCGGGGAACCCTTCCATGCACCAGATGTGCCCTTGACTTGGAGCAAACCATCGCAGGCTTTGCTTGGATCTCCAGGTCGACATGCTTCGTGTCTGTCGCTGAGGCGCTCCTTGGAGAAGGGACTTCGAAGACTACCTTGGGACCAGTATCTCACTCTCAGCAAGGACCGGTAGCGGTAGGATGCCAAGGGCAGTGATGGTGCTTTGGCCAAATGTCATGAAGACCTCCGAAGGATGCCCTTGGCCGTTCAGCCTCGGTTGAGACGGAGGAGGTCCTGAGCCCCTTACTAGGGTGACGCTTGGTTGCTCATCGTGTGAGGGTCGCCTCGGGGCGGGCGTCAGAGACTCTGCCTCCACGGCTCGTTCACGAGGTCGAGCCGGCGCGCCGGTCATCAAGGTCTCCTCAGACGCTCGACCGGAAGTCATCCGATGTCACAAGATGGGCATAATGATCGTACTGCGCCCCATTCATACGTGAGGAGAAGTCACGGCTCTACCACACTCGCCTGGTTCAAGATCGGGTCGCCGAGTCCATCCTGACGGGCTTGGGCTCTTCAGCGACCCTGCTCCATTTTATCTCAGGAGTGTCTAGTCTAGTCTGCACAGCGGCCGGGTGCAGTAGCTAGCAGGAACAGCAGGAATGGTAGAAGATAGGCTCGAGGGAGAAGAAGCACAGTTGGCCGGTTACTGTCGCATTTGCTCCTTCATCCTCACCGCAGAGCCGATGATGTCAGGCTTGCTCCGAAGTTCCAGCTCCCAGCGTGCCGCCAGAGGTGAGAGTCCGGCTACGGCACGATGAGTGTCAGGCACAAGACTTCCAAAAACCCGGGTCGTAGATGTCAACAGTTGTTTCGGAAATGAAGGGAGACGCTCCTGCACTTCAGCAGGTGAGCGTGGCAGCCTCCGGACTTCTGCACAAGCGAGGGCACCGCAAGGCCCACGCTATCTGGCTAGAGATTCCCCAGCATGCGTGGCAAGGGCTCCTTACTGTCATCCAAGACGACGGTGAGTGATCGAGTATCCAAAGCCCAAGCCAGAAGCGTGAAGAGCACAACCGCGGATACCGATGGTCGCTCCATTCGATATTCGGGAGTTTGCTTGAATGTGCAGATGTTATAGATGTTAGCTTGGAGCAAGTGTGCAGGTATCCATGTGCCTGTTGCAACAGCCTGATGGTTTCAAAATTCTGCCTCTAGCCCGTCACTGTTATGCCGATGTTTAGGTGCAGAAGTCCGAACGGAAGTCATTGCAGGCAGTTGGGGATGCCTCGCTGCGGGAGACCTTGGCAGCTGCCTGCGTCGCGTGGTGAAACAACGGAGTCAGTAAGTATCAGTTAGGGAGCACCGGCACGGTCTTTGGAGCATCGAGTAGCGCCTGCGTGTGCTTCTTCCCGAGACCAGAAAACCATAGACACGTGCAGTGCTTGCATGGTTTTTGCGGAAAGGTCCAGGCGACACCGCTGCAAAGACGCTTGAGCGCTGCTGTCCACAACGACGAGGAGTTGGTCCTTTGGGATCCATTCTGCGGTTCCGGGGCTCGCTGTCGGCATTTTCTGCTGCATTGATTAAATGCACGAGTTGGCAATGTGGCATCTCATCATTATAGAAGGAAATATAAGACAAGCACAACTATCACTATTGCTCTTCTTGTTCTTCTCGCCATCACTATTGTTATTATTGTTATGGTTAGCAGTCTTGTTACCACTGCTATCGCTTTGCGGCTTCTCATGTTTGTTACCGCGAGCTCCTGCCAAGGCCATCCTGGTAGAAGCCATGGGGATGGTGTTGGATCAGCTGTCTGGGAACCACTTGAAGTACTACCCCTTCAAATCCTTCCCTTCACATTCCTCGCAGGCCTTCGATGGTGATAACGTAGACGACTTCTTGTCACGGTGTTGCTTGTCGGAGGCCTTTGAGGACTTTGCGAAGTCACTGCAAGTGCATCCGCACCCAGCAGCTTCAAAGCTAACGCCACTTGCTGCAGTTGATGGCAGGGGAGCGCAACTGGCAACAGATGCTTCGTCTGCTGCTGGCTTTTCTTTGTAACTGATTCGTAGCTTCATGAAAGCATAACCAGTGTCAACGGCTACCACGACTAAATGCCGAAGTCGAGGTTGCTGGGCAGCGACAACTCGCAGGAGATTCAAGCCGAAGGTGTGTTGTCAAGATGCTGCGCGCTCGAAATCTGTTCGAGATGAAGCGAGATCAGCTGTTCAAAAGAGTATGTGTATATATGCGTGTGTATATATATATGTATGTATATGTATATATATATATATGTGTGTGCGTGTGTGTGTGATTGTGTGTGTCTGAAGCTATTAGCAGTGGCCACTTGGACGTGGTGCATGGCCCCATGTCCTAACAGCGCTGAATCAAAGCGTATGTCGTTGCTTTTCGTTTCATCGCGACCACAGCAGGTCTGTTGGTGGAATGGGAGGCTGGTAAGCGGAAGGTCAGGTACTACGGGGATTCTCAGCAGGCCTTTCATCAGCAGGTTTCAGCCGATCAACAACAAATCCGAAACGCTGAATCCTAACCTTACACCGTAAAGCTGAGATGCAACCCGAGTGCACAGGAGCAAATTGGCCGTGCACGAGCCAACCTGCGGCGCTCGTTGCGACGCGTGCAGCTGCCGGAGAATGAGCCGGTCAAGGCACGGTGAATCGTGATTATCATCATCGCATCGCATAGTAGTAGTAAATAGCAGTAGCAGCAGTAGTCAGCAGTCGTCGTCGCGGAAACCGTAATAGTAATGTAGCAGCAGTGCTAGCAGCCGGAGCAGCAGCAGCGTTATCATCCGCAGCGCCGGAGCAGCCGGAGGAGTGGTAGAATCACAGCAGCATCCCTCTCCTTCACGGGAAGCATATGAGGCCGGCAAGGCGGACCTCGAGAGCCTCGCGGAGCGCGTTCCGTGCAAAGTGCAACTTGTGCAGGCCTCGCAGCAGGGTTTTTTGAGCTTAGGGTTAAAGAAAAATGACCTATTGGGGAAACCATAGACGCATGTTCCCCTGTGTATGTCACTGGGGTTTGGGGATCGGATTGAAGCCAAGGGCTGGGGAGGTTGGCTTCTCCTGTTCTTATTGCCCAGCAGTACCGAAGACGGGTCCGCACGGTGCCAGGAGATGCTTCCCTGCTTGCTAGATTCTTGCCCAGCTGTACTGCTCATGAAAGCAAGAGCTTGATGCGGCTTTCGCTTTCTGACGCAGGGCTCGATTTCGAAGGTGGTGCAGATGCTGCAAGGCCTGGGCACACGAGCCGGAAGCTCAGCAGGCGGCAGCTCACCGTTGAGTCTTGACGAGGTCGGCCTACTTTGCGGCTCGGCCTGCGATGTGTCAGAAGCACGTGCTGTGCGTTTAGGCATTCAACTCGGCCCACACTGATTTGAGGATTGTGACCAATGTGCCCTTCGGCATCGCATCAGGTGGCAAGCAGGAGAGCCTGTCTTCTCAAGATTTGTCTGCAGAATCTTGAAGAAAGAAAGCTTGGTGAGGACCCGGTTTCTGGACTTCCAGAGGCAGCAGAGACGTACAGCAGGCTTGATCACCGACGATGTTGTGAACTTGTGACAATTAAAAGTTGTGCTCGAAGGCTCGGCCGCTTGCTAAGACAGCAACGAGCCGAGTGGCGAGGCGCTTATTGCCCAAGCCTTAGCGACTTCTGCCTGGATCGATACACGAAGTCCGTGTGCATGGCTTGCGCCCCGGGCTTTTCAACCAAGCCCCGGTGTGCCTGCGTGGCTTGGGCACGAGGCCTCGTTGCTTTCGCGGAGAGCTTCCGCAACCACACAGGCTTCCTGCTTTTTACAAGTCCTGTGTATTCCAGGCCTCGTTGAAGCCATCCCTTGCCAAGCGAGAAGTCCATTCTTCAAGCTTCAAAGTGTCATGTCTTTGGTGTGTCACAGTCTGACCTCAAGCCATGTTGAATCTTTCGAAACTCTAGGTGGATAGCACGTGTTGGAGTGTTTCGGCAAACTTCTGGCTGCAAAAAGTGGCAGGGTATTACCCAGCAATCTGCTTGGATTCCGCACCGACATCCACGAAATTGCAGACTATTTACATTGCTTGAGTGAGTCGTGCACTGGTGAGAGGGCACAGCCAGTCCTGGGCCGCACGACCATGCACCAAGCAAGAACGACCTCGGTCGGCGCACTTTTCGCAGAAGCCCACCAGCCGACTCCCAAGCCTGAACACGGTAAAGCGCAAGCACCGATTCTACCGGAGCAATTGCAAAGTGGCATTGAGGGCGAGAGCTCGGAGAAGGAATAAATTTCCTGGGAGAGTCGTGGATGATTTCTTCCGCCGAACAAGACTGATGGTCACCCTCTGCCCAACCCGAGTCTTCTGAGCGACATCGCAGGCCTGGAGTGGAGCAGCGAGCTCCGCTTCCTGAACGGCAGCCGCTGGGTCGACCTTCTGCAGTGGTCTGGCACCGAACGGAGATTGCGGCGGTAAAAGGCTTATGGTGCTATCCACCAAACATGTTGCGGACGGCAGAGGTCCCTGCCGATTCGAAGGATTGATTTGCAGCTGTTTCTGCTTCCTTCTGTTCCGCATGTACTTTTGCATGCACTGTGTATTCTAGCACAGTGGGGTAGCTCCAGATTCGACGATCCAGTCGCTCACGTAGATTCTAGATGTTGCACATGCTATTTGCATTTCTGCCATCTGTTTGAAGTGGCACACACACACACACATTATATCTAGTCAGGCGGTAGTCGCCCAAGATGGCGACCCCAACCACTGCCTGGATGCCAGGACACCTCTTTGACCTTCTGCTCTCGGTGCCTGTTGCATCCAGGTTGCCTCTGACCGCAGGTCGTGTGGCTCGACGCAGCTGTCTCCAAAAAGCTTGCCAACGGGTGCTTCCCTCTGACATAGAACACAAGCATGTGAAAGATTGAAGCACGCATCTGCTGATGCATGCTCTGGTTGAGGTGGGGCTGTTGGCGGGCACCATTGTAGTGATCCTGGGGCGCGGCTCCGCCTTCGCTGCCACACAACAGGCGGCTTCTTTCGTTACTTGTTCAGCAGGCTCTTGCTCTTTCATTGCAGGCACCCAGACCTGGCCAACCAGACTCTGCTGCTTCGCAGCCCCAGCAGGCCGAGAGCCAGCGCCTGGCTGCGAGAGGGGCTTTGCTGGAGGCGGAACACACTAACAAAACTAAGAACACATTACCACACTTACATGCAGCTCTCTGCTGGCACCAGCCACATCCTCGGCCTTGCCACCGCTCGTCTCTCATGGCAAGGCCATCAAGTCTCTGGACCGTGGCTTCGCGGCCACAAAAGAGAACAGGCAAGTGGAGGGTATGGCCCGTAGTGCATGAGGTTTCGTGTGGAATGTGCGTGCAGGTCGGATGTTTCCGGCCGAATAGCCGATCTAGCAGTCGTCTCGATATGGCTTGGGAGCGCAGTTCTTGAAGGCAAAGAGTTTTGGCTGAGGTCGGGTGGAATCCAACCTCGGACCCGACCTCTAAACTCGGCCTGATTCCCAGGGGCGAAAAGGTTTCCCACCTCGTTTCAGTGGGCCTTGCCGCTCGCTTCAAGTTGATGCATCCGTCCGCCACTGGGCTCAAGCCTAAATTTCCTAGCCTAGGTGCTGCGATCAGATCCTTGGCTGTGATGAACACACAAGTCTGTGAATGGTTGTTGCTTTCCACGTGACTGCCTTGCAACTGCACAACCCACCCGCCCACTTCGAGTCCGGCGTGTCTCTCAGATCATGTGAACATTGCCAAGGCTCTGATTGAAGCCCCATTGAAGTTCACAAGCGCTTTAACAGTGCGTTGCTTGTCTGAGAATGACCCATAGCGTCGCAGTGTGAGGGCACATGCACACGCGACTCAAATTTCCAGACGAAGTGCTGTGATCTTTCCGGAGCTTAGGTGGGAAAACCTCTTCCCGCCTGATTTCCTTCCCGTCAAGCTTCAGGAAGGAACTTCGATTGCAATGCATTGGAACTGCTAAGACGCGCTTGCCAGGTGTGAGGTAGTGCGGGAAGTCGGGGAAGGAGGGGATGTGCTCTTGCTCATGGCAAGGATGGGTCGATGAGAGTGAGGGGAGCGGCATAGGATTGGGCTGGAATTCGAGTGGTTTGGCGTTTCATCGCAGCGCTGTAGCTCAACCCTGCCTCGCCGAGGAAACCTCTGCCACCAAGAAAAATGGCCATTGTGGAAGCGTTGTCAGTGATGGCATCCGCTGCCCAAGAGGCCACGGATGTTTCCAGTTGAGAGCTGTGCAGTCTCTAGACTTGAGTCTATCCCCAGCCTCCTCCTGCTATCCTGCTAGGCCTTGTCCCTTGTATGGATGGAGCTTGCTATGTTCGGGGTTGCTGCCCTGGTTTACGTGGCGCAGCCCCGCTGCACTTTCAGCACTTCCAGCGGCGGAGATGCATGGAGCTTGAAAGCTGGAGTTTCGACAAGCCAAGGTGCATGGGTTTGCCTCAGAGAGGGTCGGCTGCCCGGCAATTCGCTACAGCAAAAGCGTTGATAAGTTGCTGGTCACCATGCAGGACGAAGACGAAGGCAAAGTTGGCAAACACCTATGAGGCTGACGAGAGGGAACAGAAATCGTCAGAAAAGAGTTGCTGTGCCCCTCGCATCGAGGACGCACCGCTCCGGGAAGCCAAGGAATCCTGGAAGCACTGGGAGCAGGCCGAAGCCCGCCGTCATCGTCTCGACAAGATGTGCCAGCATAACGGCCTCGCGAAGGTGAAGAAAGGCCGTGCCGAATTGACCGGCAGCTTCGGCTCGGGCCTCTACAAGGCCCCTTTCAGAACGGGGAAGGGGAACCGGGGCGCCTGAAGCCTCTGGGCAGGCTTTGACGGCCATGCGCCAACTCCGCAAGTCCGGCTCGGAGGCGCAGCGTGCAGCGGATTCCAAATCTGGCGGGGACTCTGGTGCGTAGACTCTCTTGTTTTCGAGAGGTGGAAGAAGAGCTGCGTGCGGCTCTGAAAGGGCCGGCGAGCGCGAAGCTCCTCTCGGAGATGGAGGTTGGAGATTGCAGCTGGGCCGTTCCATCCTCTGAAGTAACGGTCACACGGTGAGGCGTTGCCTGCTGCACTGCTCCGTGATGATGAACATGTCTCAGATTCTGCGCGGGGTGAAGCGTTGCACAGGGGCCCAAGCGGCACGATGATCCCGTTGGGAGCCTACTGAGGCCATCGATCTTCTTCCGCCGGTTCTGCAAGTTCTTCAGGTGCGCGTGAGAGTGGGAACTGAAGCAACTTATCACCAGACTAGGCAAGACCCTTGAACAGGACTGGAATAAGCGAGCCGAGATGTCGACCTACGCAGCATTCCCAGTTTGCCCATGGCCCATAGATGTCTCGTGGTCACAGTGCTTGGCAGATTTCTTCCAGCTTCAAGCTTGCTGGATTGCAGGCCGCGCTGATGGCTGCCCAGCTGCGCCGTCGCGATTTTGCTGGTGCGCCATGCGCCATAGAACAGACCGCCACAGCTGATTGTGGACGCGGGGCTGCGTGACAGGTGTGGGCGTCACCGCCTCAAAGTTGCCGGAAGACTCCTTGACGTGCCAGCCCGAGTAGCGCAGTAGCCGTCGTGGCAACCTCGTTGCAGTTCCGCGGCATCTTCGTCGATCCGAGGCCCAAGATGCGTGCCATTTTGGCCGCTGCAGTGCCTGATCTGGATTAAGCACCCTCCCCGTCCCCCTCTGGACGAAGTCCTGCAAGTCTGCAAGTTACATCGACACAAAGAAGTAAACTTCGCGTTGAACTACAGCAGCAAGACAAGAAATAGGCCTAGGGTCACTTCAGGCTGCGCAAAGGGGGAAGCTGGAGGAGGCCGTGAGGCAGCTCGAGCGCCTGCCGGATTCGGACTCGGGCCCACGCTTCCTCACGCCCTCGACGGCGGGACAGGCCTGGCCGGGGGGTGTCTTCGGGCTTTCGCTGTGTCTTCGGCCTGTGCTATGAGCTTTAAGATCCTTGGTGCGGGGACTTTCCTCCTTGTCATCGTCTTCTGCTGGGGGAAGGCTTACGATCCGGACAGCAAGAGGTTTTTGCGACAAGATGCCAACGTGCCATTAGCCCCAGCCGGCCTCCCCGCAACGTGGCAGATTCTGCTGAATCCCAGCTTTCCACAGATCCTTTCCCTGGCCAACAAAGAGCAGCGCGGTGCGGAAGTGCAAGCGCAGCTGCAGCGGATCGGCGTGCAGCCGCTGCAGGAGCCTAGTCTTGAGCAAGGCGATGCCAGGTGGATGCTTTTGGAAAGAAGGGATGCTGGTAGCTCGGCTCAGCTCGGCTCAGCTCGGCTGCTTGTTGAGGGCTGCTCAGCCCTCGGTGTTGCAGGACGGCAAGGACAGCAATGCGGAAATGCAGCGTGCAGTGACAACCATGACGGCTTATGTGAAGAACAAGGACCCAACGGGATGACACACTCACTGAGCTTTTTGATACTGTTTGCCGAAGTTTGATGTTGTGCTGCCTGTTTGTAGCTGAACGGTCGTAACAGGACTTGCCCAACGTGACAGCTGTTTTCAATCGCCTGAAGAAGAACGGTGTTGTGATGCGGTCCCAAATTTACAACTGCCGCTTGGCAGTAGCCATGCCTTGCGGTCCCCGGCCGGAGTTGTTGCACGCTTTCTAGTCTGAGGCTACCTCGATGCCTGCGTCCAGTGCCACGACATTGACGCAGCCTTGTCCCTCTTTGAGGAGCCGCTTTTGAAGCACGCTTTGTGCATCGCAATGGCGTAATGATGAAAATCTCGGTTGTGTGTTTGTTGAGTTGACGCAGGAGATGAAGCAGCTCGGCTTCGTGGACGTGGTCGGCAACTCAGACGGAGGTGAAGCTGTGAAGCATCCTCCCACTTCCAGTGGAGTGCTGCAGAAGGTCAGCTACAATACGGTTCTCAAGGTCGCGGTCGCTGAGTGATGCGAAGCTCTGAGTACTCGTAGCTCGAAAGCCGTGCGGATCAGGGACAAGTCCCGAACCCTCCTCCTTATAACTGATAACCATAAATGCAAGCAGCTTGGGAGACAGTTTGTCTCTGGAGGGCTACTTGGCCTCCGGCCGCTTGGGCGAGGCACGGAGCCTCGTGCAGGAGAGGGGGCCAAATGGGGCGAAAAGTGGGGGCACAACAGAGGAAGAGGGCAGTTTGGAGCTGTTGAGGAGATGACTTCGCGCGGGCTGGCAGCCAACAAGGCACCGAGTGTGCTCTCGAAGTCATACACGTGCAGAACTGTAGATTGTAGAGGTCACCTACAACGAGCTCCTGAATGCGAAAGTGGCTGCCCGAGATCGCGTGGGCATGTGGAGCATTGTGGACCAGATGCTCCAAGCCGGCCTCAAGGCAGGCTGCAGAGCGAGCCAGCACAGCCTCAAGACTTGCATGGTAAACGCAGGGCTTACTTGCGTCTCAATTCTTACCCCAGGCGAACCTGATCACCTGCTCGATTCTCTTGAAGTCGTTGACGCAGCATTCCGCTGAGACAGACTTGGTGCCTCGGTTGCACAGCGGCACAGCGGACAGGATCGTGGGCCTTGCCTCGAGCCTTGCCTTGAGGCTCGGGTTCTGAGCCTGATTGACAGCGTGGAGGAGAACCTGCGAGCCTGAGCCCCCCCCCTTTTTTGGGCCCGATCCGCTGCGCAGGAGCCCATCGATGAAGTTCTCTTTTCGTCGATCATCGAAGCCTGCATCCGAATCAAGAGGTTGGACAGCCTCTCCGACTTCATCGGCCGATACAAGGTCAAGGGCCTGTTTAAGAGTCTCAGATGTCCGTTCAGCAGCACTCTTTGGACGATTCCGTGGCTATAGTCCCAAATCCAGTGCCAGCGGCGGGATTGTCATGTGCGTTCCTGCGCTGCGCTCAGGAACATCTCTGCTCCGATCTACGGGGCCATGATCAAAGCCTTTGGCGAGGCCGGTCACCTCCACCAGGTCCGTGAGCTCTGGGCGCAGCTGCGGCTCGGCTTCAGAAAAACACAGTGACAAACCGTGTGGCGATGGAAGATGACGAGGCAGAGCCACAATGTGAAGCCGACGGCTATCACTATCGGCTGTGTGGTGGAGGCTTTGGTGATTAACAAGCAGGGAGAGGAGGCCTGGCAACTCGTCCAGGACCGCTGCTCTTCGATCTGTTGTGCAAGGTCATTTAGGGCAGCCACTAGACATCTTCAGCGTGCCCCGGTGTGGAGGACCAATTGCAGTATGATGACCGCCTCTTGCATGAATAGTCCAATGGTCCTGAGAGCAGCCCGACAGGTTGCAGCAGGCTGCAATTGTGAATCAAGGCAAAAGCATGATCAACACCGTGGTATACTCGACCGTGCTGAAGGGCTTTGCGGTGTCTAAACGGATCGACAAAGTGCTTGCTGTGTACAAGGCGGCATTTTGACAGTTATTGCCTGGCTGTACAGCGTGCCGTGCGGGAGGGGTGATCTTGACAGGAAATGCGAAACAACAACATTGCCTGCAACACCATCACCTACAACACAATGCTGGATGCGTGTGCGAAGTGCAATGCGATGGAGAAGGCTTCGATGCTTTTGGAAGATATGCGAGAAACCAACATCGAGCCTGACATCATCACTTACTCCACGATCATCAAGGGCTATTGCCTGAACGGTGATGTGGAGCGTGCCTTGAGTGTTCTCGAGGCGCATGGGCATGACTGAGATGTGCCAGAAGACAGTCTTCATAGCTTAATAGAGGCTTGGAAATCACTGGACCACTCTGATATGAAAGAGCATCGCGCATCGTTCAGTGACTCGAGACACGAGCAAGCGAAACCGAGATTTTACGAACTCGCGTAGAAGAGGCAGTGCAGCCATGCGGAGGGAGTCTCACCTGCGCCTACGGGCCTAGCTTCTGTTTGAACCGTGTCGTCCGGCGCAGGAGATGAGGAGAGACGGCCACTTCCTGCCGGACGAGATCATGTACAACTCGATCTTGGATGGCTGCACCAAGCAGCGCAATGTCAGCGAGGCATTGCGTCTTCTGGATGAGATGAAGGCATCTGGCATTAAACCCAGCAACTACACTTTGAGCATCCTTGTGAAGCTGCAGCTTGGATCTGCACGAGATCTGCGATTTGCAAGTGCCGTTTCGTTCAGTTGCAAGGGCTCTGCGTTCTGCTGGGCTGAGGCTGGGGAACGCTCGGCGCCTTGGCCAAGCAATGCAGATGGTCGAGGCCCGGCTCAGTGCAAGCGAGAATCTGTTTTGATACATTTCGGATACTCCCCAGGATCTCAGCTCTCAGAACGGGCTGAAGCCCAACATCCAGGTCTACACCTGCCTGATCCATGCCTGCTTCCAAAACAGGCCATACTCGATCTTAGCCTCGATCTTATTGCTTTGACGCAAAGTGCAGGCGCTTCGAGAGGGCCTTGAGCGTCTACGAGAAGATGATCAAGGCTCAACGGGTCGGCGGGGCCTCTTCGAGCTTGCTAAGGGGTTGGCCCCGTGTTGAGGAGGGCTGCCGGGCCGACGAAAAGTTCTACGCAGTGCTCGCTCGCGGATGCCTACAGTTGCACCAGCCAGGGAAGGCTGCGCAGCGGGCCCCGGGGGTGGGGGGGGTTCCTGGCTTCTGCCTGTGAACTGGATCCCACAACAACCCAAAGTCGTCCGACACAGTGATTTAAGTTACCATAATAGGGATCTATAGTAAATAACATGGTTTCCTTATATAATTATAATAGTAACTTAAATTAGGGCCGCTCTTCTCAGAGGCTCTTCCTTTCATCTCGAGACTCTCCGTGTGACTCTTAAAGCCAGGCCATGGAAGTGATCCGAGCAGCCTACAACCTGCCGGGCAGCTCGCTTCCCAGCGGCCCACGAGCGGTCGGAGTGGAAGGCGGCTGTCATGAAGTGTAACAGGCTATACCTTCTTTTTGGTACCGCTACCTTAGACAAGCTTAAGATTTCAATGCATGGGTTCTGAATGCATGACAGGGCAGGTAGATAAATCAGTGAACACCTCGACAGAGTCATAAACTACTTGTTTGCATACCCATACACACGGCACACACACACACAGGAATGCGATGAGATACTTTAACGGCATCTCTTCAGTAGCCATGAAAAGACATGATCGGACTGAAGAATGTATTTCGTATAAGCAGCTCACAGTAGCATAGACGCTGATATACAGTAGGTTGTACTGCCACACGTCACATCTGGAAGGCTTAGAGGAGCTGCTTCAGAAGATCGGCAAGGAGGAGCAGGAGCTGCAAGTAGAGGGGGGCACAGCACCTCGTGCAGAATTTTGGTCCTTCGTGACGGTCATAGACAGGAGGCTGCTGATGAGCTGACCCAAGAGTTGAAGAATTATGGCGTGCAGACTGCTGGAGCGAAGTCTTGGAGCAGCGGTGCCCCCTCGCAGTGTTTGCCGGGCGGCCGCATCGCCGTAAGGCACAAGTCAGAAATCTTATTTGTGAGGTGCACGTGTGGCGGGCGGGCCCAGCCGGGAGCGCCGCCGCGGCGGACGGTGAAGAGAGACCGAGGCCACACAAGCACGGTGCGTTTGCATTGCGGTCTCGGTCTTGTGGCATGTCAACTTTGCCTCGAGGTGGATCCCGAAGCAAGCTCCTCCTCGATTCCTATCGTGAGTTTTCATATATGTCCATATCGCTTTGTTGCACTTGACCCACTGGCCGTGGATGCAACAAATGAATTCTGCCCTTTTGCTTGGGCTTCATAGTGCAGTACAGTCCCTGTCGAAAGATGTGCCGCACCAAACGTGCTTATGCCTGCCTGGGACAAAGAAGGCCCACGTGCGGGCTTGTTGGTGTGGCCCTGGCCACGCCAGCAGAAGTTTGCAGTTGTGGATGGCCTTGCCTGGCGCTGGCCGAGGTGGAAACTGGACGCTGATCTATACCGATGCTCCCGTAGCTTGGACGCACTCAATTTGATGATTTGTGCCATCTCGAGCTTGTTGTTTAGATTCAGACATGACTTTCCGAAGCTTGCACCGAAAAAGCAACAAGCCTCAGGACATCATTGGCATCCCAACTTCGCCCTTCAGCACCCTAGGGACGCCCGGCTGATTGGTGTGAGTGGAGGTGGTAGCCTGGAAATCTGGTCGTGTATCGCAGGAGGATTGGACAGGAGATCGATGCCAGTAGTGGCCACGTCCTCAGTGGCAGCAGCCATCTTTGCTTGCGTCGTACTGCCCGGAGTGCGAGGCACCATTGCCAATGTCATTGAGTATCGGCCGTCTTCCTTCGCGGTGGGAATCAAAGATTCTGTTCTGGAGCCGGGGACTCGGAGATGAGAGGTTTTGGAGCTCCAAATCTGTTCTGAGCTCAGGGATGCCTTCGTCCAGCGGGTCTTCACTGACTACAAAGTCGCCTCGCCCACCACGGTGCGCCCCCGAGCCCCGGGATGGGTCCTTCGGTTGCAGCACTAGTAGTGGTACCGTAGTGATCCTTGTCTTCCATGGGCCAATGGGAGCGAAACTGGCATCGAGGAGCATGGTTCCAGTCAATGATGCAAGGACAACCATGTGGCCTCAATCGAGGCCAGAATTTCAGGACAGAAACAACATCGCGTGCAATGAATATGCATATACTTCTGCTCGTTCGCACCACGTTGAAGTGTGGCGGTTGTCCGAAAGCCTCCCGCTTTGGGCCTGCAGCTGCTCGTTAGGGTCAGCGTAAGCGCACCAACTTCAGTAACAAGAGCTGCCAACAGAGGATACACAGCACAGAGGTCTCTGCTGGCTTTCGTCCTGAGGTGGAGCTCAACATCCGAGGTCTCGGTCTTGCGCCTCAGAGGCCAGGAATGGCCGGTTGCGTCGAGGGCTATGGAAAACGCCCGCCGCTGTGCAGGATCTTCGGTGTGGATGTGCCGGAGGCAAGGCTGCTTCTTTTTGTGGAGGGAGAGGGAGAGAGAGTGGGTGTGTGTAAAGCTTCGCTTTCTTGCAGTTTGTTTTGGGGGGAATCCGATGTACCGCCAGAGTGGTGCACCTGCAACTTGGCACGCGCAACCGTCGGGGGCGCACTCGCGCGCAGTGTAGGGGGTCTTCCCCTACTCCATAGCCCTGGCGAAAATAGAAAGAACGTCCTGCTACACTTGTGTTGTGAAGTGACCAGGGCACCAGCCCAGACCTCCGGAAAACGGAGCACCAAGTTCCCTTGAACAGCCGAGCCCATCCCTCAGAAGGATGAGGTTGAGCAAGCGCGCGTGTCGTGAGGACTGCTCACGGCCCATGCCCCCAGCAAAGCAAAGAGAGAGAGAGGCGCACGTGCGAGAGAGGTTTGCGGGATGAGAGAGAGAGAGAGATCCAGATCTTGTTGCTTATTTCTGCAGACCGGGGAAACATACCTTTTTGCCGGCGACTCTGGGTTCTCACTCTCCCCCAGAAGGCCTCATCACAGAGGCGCACCTCTCGGTGCAGGGGGCCTCACCAGCTCCCTGGACCCCGGAGTGAAGTGAAGTGAAGTGAAGAGAGGGAGCGAGCACGAGCGCGGGTGTGTGTGTGTGTGTGTGTGTCTCAAAGATCGGCGGTCCCCAGATGTGTCTTTGTTGTTTGCTGGTTTGGCTCGTGCAGTGTTTCCGGTACTTCATAGATGAGGGCACAAGGATTGTAGTCGTAAGCAGGTGTGCGACGCAAGCACAGTGCACCAAGAGCCCTGCAATGATCTAGAAGCCATTAGAGGCTTAAATTCGTAATACTGCTATCCTTTAGGCTTTACGGTTCCTGATTATGTTAGCAGTAAAATATAACCCCCCTCCCGAAACCTGCAATGGGCTTTCCTCCTTGTTCGGCGACCTTCGGCTGCGATGGACGACGCGGATGCTACGAAGAGGTGCCCCCCCTTAGGCAGCTTGAGATTATTACCATTATTACTATCGCCATTACTATAATAATAATAATAATAATTATTATTATTACTACTATAATTATTATTACCATTATTATTATGATTATGATTATTACTATCATTATCCTTTCTGTCTCGTCCATTTTAAGGCTCGAAGAGGCGATTTGCTCCGACGTGGAAAAGCGAATCGCAGAAGGGCGCCGGATGCTGGACTCCGAGGCCCGGGCGCATGGCTTGGCCTGTGATCGCAAGATAGGCCAGCCTATTCCTTCTTTTCAGGGCTTCTTGGTGTTGGAGAGGCTCCTCGACCTGGCACCCTGGCTGTGCTTGCCACGTATCGTTTTCTGGGAAAGACCTGGGTTCCATGCTTCAGGAGACCATCGAGCGCTTGGGTGAGATGGCCACTTGGCTCAATGCTTCAAGGTGGATGAAGCATTCTGCGTACCTGAAAGCTCTGCGACTCTATGAGCTCAAAAACATTGACGGAGGTGAGGGGCGATGTGGACAGCTTGTGGCCTGAGGGCCTTGTCGATTGCACACCTGCGAAGCCCGGCGATCTGGCAGCGATGCGCATCGTCGACTTGCGACTCGGCCGTATCAGAGACACAGCCGACTAGACGTTATCTGCTGACATCTCAACCAGTACGCTGTGGAAGCTGACGTCATGTGAATCGGATTTTGGCAAGCTGTCTCTCGTCGAAGGAAGGCTATGAACTTTGGCTACGGCCCCTCGTCATCTTTGTGAGCCCTATCAGTCGCGAGGCTTCCCATCCATTCCGGTGTCATGTTGAGGAAAGTTTGCCTACTTGCGGGAGCCACTGCCATCGCCGCTGAACGCCCTACGTGAGGCCTTGTACACGGCACTTGCCCCAGTGGCGAACGCACAGATCCCTGTCTGCGAAGAGAGTTGCGAATCTGGATCAACCGGATTTGAATGGAACGTGAGAGTGGCAACAAGGATCGAGATGTTCAGAGCAGAGACTTCCCCGAAGCCGCTTGCTTTGGAGGCCTATCCCCCGAAGCTCCTTGGACAATGCATCCCGCATGCAGTGTGCAGTCTGTCATATCCATGAGTCGTGGCGCCTGCGACCAGATTGCGAACACAAATCGTGGCAGCAGAATTCTAGTTCTGCAACGCTGTGGCCTGTGGCTATGTTGCTCAGGATCTCTGATCTCTGGGAAATTTGCAAAGCAGCAGCTCCCCCACAGAGGTTGCCGACCTCGATCGCGCTAAGGCGCTGCAGCAGGAGAGGGCTGTGTGGACGTGTGGATGCAACTGCAAGCGCTGAGGTACTGCCCTGGCGGCTTCATGGAGCCACACCGCGACCTTCAGGGCACCGTAATGTTCCCGTTCCAGGTCATGTGTCCACTGAGCGATCCAGGCAGGAGCTGTTCGGCACCAACTCTGGCCAGTGCCAGTGCAGTCTTCTGAAGGTGAGGACTACGAGGGCGGACGCTTTTTCGTCCAACCTGGCAAGAGGAATGTGGATCGTCGGCACTGCCAGGCGCTGCCTTGGGTGCTCGCAGGTCTCCTCTCGCCTTCTCAGCCCTTACAGGAGCTTTTCAAGGGCGATGTTGTCATATTCCGCAGCGGCTTGTACCACGGCTTGGAGGAGTTGACTTCCGGTACGCGATATGCGACTCCTGGCAGCATGCATGACTGGCCAGCGATTGCTCAACAGCTCTTAGTGTGCTCGAGTGTCGTATCACTGGCATGGGAGGATTGCCATGCAATTTGCGCTCTCTCATTTGACAGAGAGTCCGTCGAAGCCCAGACAGACACTCGGCACAGTGGGCAGGCATGAGATCGCAGTGCAGTTGGCCCATTCAAAGTGCCTAAGGACGTGGGAAGAGAAGCAGGAGAGACAAAGGAGGGCGGAGGAAGAAGCCAGACCTCTGGACAGAAGAAGACTGCACCTTGTGGTTGGCATGTCCGAGCGCATGTATGGCCAACTTTAGGGCTGGGATCATCTAAGGCGAGGCTGCGGTGCCGCCCGAAACCGGAGCGGGGCAAAATGTCGCTGGTGCTTAAGCTGGGTCTACTCTATGTTCATGCAGCGAGGGCGATCCGATGTGCGACATTCCAGGCGTTCAAAGTGAATCTCCGCGGTCCGCTGGGCCCCGAGTCTCTACGGATGGAGGGATCTCGCCTGGCCTTTGACATGGGCTGTTGCGATTGACTCTGAGGCTTTCGGCCCCCTTCGGCAAGTTTGAGATTTTGTACTTGGATGAGGAGGTGGTCTGCACATGAGTGGGCGTTCTGTGCGAGAGAATAGGCCTGTTCTTTCTTGCGGCTTTATCGTGGGTCATTTTTGACAGATCCGGATCATCAGGACGGCCCCTGCCTCGGTTGTGTCCCATGTCGGTAGCAATCGGGGAGCTTCCTTACATCTCTGCCATTCATGTTTGCAAATGCTGAGGGTCAGGGTTGGTACAGCGTGAATCGTCGCGGAGTGTTTGGATAGAGAGCTCCAAAGTTAGAGCATGTACAGACCGTTCCAGCACAGATCGTCTCACTTTCACATTTTCCCGGCACGCAGGCTTTCGAGAGGAGGAACGCTGGTGCCTGCTTGCGTAGCTCTGTTTGACGGGGGGCGCGACCTCCCGAAAGCCTGCCGAGCCGATTTTCGGCCCCAGAAGGCTGGGTGACAGCTGCAGCTTCAAAACGTCTTGGGTTGGGTTCGGGTCGTTCATGGTGAAGATGCCTTCCAACTGATGTTCTGCGTCTGTGGCTCGCAGCTGTTCGCAGCGATCTTAGCTTCAACACGTTGCACCCTTGATGTGCGCACTCATGATGGGAGCCTGTGTTGTGTTGCACAAACCTGATGACAAGGCCATCCTGATTAGGATATTTCAGTTGGCAGAGTTTGCCCTGACAGCCTAGGGCCTAGAGCTACAAACAATAGACTTCCGTATTGATGGCCGGTGACCCCGCTGCAGTGTGTTGGCCTGAGATCGAGTGCCCACATTGACATGTGCTGGACTTCTGGCAGATGTAGATAGCAGTGCTGCGCAGCAGTCCAGGCTACAGCAGCTACATGGCCAGGTGTCGAGTTGGGATGCGGTGCAGGAGCCATGCTGAATCTATACGAAAACTGAAACCCTAAACCCTAAACGGCCCTAAGCCTCGTTGCCTAGGGAGGGTGATGCAAAGTCGAAAGAAGATGAAAGCGGTCCGCGGCCAGCAGTATCCCAGGGGTTGCAGCTCAAATCGAGTGAAGAAGGTGACCGGTGCGGCGAGGGTTCGGAACAGTTCGAGCGGTTCTGAGGGGCTTCCAATCGTGGAGTGATGTCTGATTTTCGAAGGGGGCATACAGGCCTGCCTGAACCAGGCTCTCCGAGCTTGTTGGATGCAAGACGGAAAAAGGTCCTTAAAAACAAAAACGGCCCTAAGCCTACGTGCCACCAGGACGAGCTTCTTCTGCGGGCACTGCAATCCCTCAGAGACGGGATCCTCAGGCCTGGCTTTCAGCTCTGCTCGGACTCGCAAGTCATTTTATTGCTTTGTCCTCAGGGGTAGGTTAGGGCAGGGTAGGGTAGCGGTAGGGTAGGCAGGAAGGAAGGTAGGTAGGTAAACAGACACATGATAGATGGATGCATATGTCGGAAATATTTAGAAGCATGGCCCTGCCTTCGTCAGGCGAGCCGAGATGACGGAGGAGAGGCTACAAAAGACGGCCCGGCGTGCGGAGGCGAGGTGGAGAGTCGCGACTTTTCCCTGTGAGAAGCATATGCCAGCATCGTAACTCAGAGAGCAGAGGTGCTCTTAAACCCTAAACCCCTAGAGTCTCGGAGAGAATCTGAGTCCTTGGGCGAGCGTCAATCGCCAGGCTGTGGGCCTGAAGCTACGCATGGCCTCCTGCAGCCTGGAAGTCCTAGCATTGCTCCTAGAGCTACAGCTGCCTACGGCTGCCTGTGCATTCCCGTGATCCGTGATCCAAGTTTATCGCTGAAGGCACAGAGCCAGTTCCTGGAGCACAGAGTTGAGACCGAGGAGGACACCGTTCTGGAGGTCAGAGCCAGGGCCGCCTCGGAAAATTCCCCTGACAGTGTGTTAGAGCGGCGCCAGGCCTCGGCAGAGGCTGTGGAGGAGCAAAGTATGGGCTCTTGGGGATTGAAGCTCAGATTGAAGCACATCCAAAGAGGACATCTGGTCGAACTTAGACGTGGAGACCGCGCCCGAGGCCCGAGCCCCCCAAGTTTTCACCTTTTTTTAATGGCTCTTTGCGGTCTTCTCGAGGCTGAGATCGAGGCAATCCGGCAAGCCTTCAGTCTGGGTCAGGACTTCGTCCACATGAAGGCGTGGCCGCATGGCCTTCGGCTCTCTTTGTGCTGGGGAAGACGGACAGATCTCAGGTAGACGAGGACTGGCCGGCCCTTCCCTTGGTGCTTGGAAGCGAGGCCTGCTCCTGCAACAAACATTCGGTAAGGGCTCTGGCAGAATGTGCCACGAGATGCACAGTACGGAGCTCCACGAGACCACGGGGCATCTGACGGTTCGAAGTTTCGAGTCCAACAGAAGAGCGCGTTGTGGATTCTTCGCGCGTGATCAATGATCGCATGACGCCAGGCTTGGCATAGCAGCTGGGATGCTCCTCAGTCCGTGGCGGACCCGTCGAAATCGGTCAAAGCTCATATTCCAGCTCTATAGGTCCGAAACGGTTAGAAATTCACCGCGTGCAGTGTGTGCATATGCGCAGGATTTCCTGGCTGAAGACCCTCCGAGTCCTCCGCGTTTCGAGGAGCCTCAGCCTCAGGCCGAGGCTGCCCAGGAGGACGCCGAGCACGCCGAGCACGCCGAGCAGGCGGAGCAGGCGGAGCAAGAGGAGCACGAGGCGCGCACCCGGAACTGCGACCGCCCCGCTTTGAGTGAATGCGACTGCAGAGAGCGCATCAAAGTGTGAATGTGTTGCCTGTCGAGAGGCACTGGAGAGCTCGCACCATGACGGTGCATTGCCGAAACCGGTTGCTGAGGAGGTGTTCGTGACAGACCTTGCAACACCATTCAAACTTTCTGACAAGTCCGCGAAGCCTGGATCCCGGCAGGCACCTGACTTGGTGTCTTCCTTGAACGCACTCTTCGCCCGCAGAGGTGGTCCGCTCGAGGCGAGACTGCCAGCGAAGTGAGCAGATGTAGACTACAAGCAAAGACTGTTGCAGCTCGCTGCCCGTTCAACCTGGAGCATTTCGGCCCGACGAGCGCAAGACAGCCGTTGTGCATGCTCTATGGAAACTGACTTACGTATTGTTCGCACCCCTGTAGGAAAGTGGAAAACAATACGAAAGAGGCTTTCAGACAAGATCACTTCAGCACCTGCACTCGTTGATGGGGCCGATGGTGACGTTTGATCACCCAAAGCTCCGACAGTTGATCGCAGCTTCATGCTGTGTGCGCACCTCACTGTCACGAGAATTCAACAAACGTAGAGCTAGAGACGCTGCTGCTGCTGCTGCTGCTGCCGCCGCTGAGTAAGGCCACCGAGCACCAGCGCTTCGAGATGAGGCAGCTGCGATGCGCTGCCCGATGTTGGAGCGAGGTGGCCAGCGTAGAGCCGCTGCTCCTCAGATGCACAGCAAAATCAGTGCAATTAATAGCAATAAGAATAATGATACTAAGGATACAAAGGATACTGGGGACAACAAGGATAATAAGGATAAGAAGGACAATAGTACTGATAATAAGGGTAATAGTGATAATAGAGAGATAATATGGATAACAATGGTAAGAATGGCCATTTTGACAATCATGGCAGCAATGATCATAAGACTAACAACACGAGTAGTAATTTTCGAATTGACAATGATCGTAATAAGCAGAAGAAGAATGATAATTGTAAAAGGCTGTCTCAGGCGATTGCTAGGAAAAGTTCATTGAAAGACCAGCGAAGGCATGGATTTGCCATGCCGGCCGTTGCGCACGTGGCGATGCACTGGGGGATGTACAGCGAGCGCGGGCTGCTTTACACCAAGAGCTTCGGATCTCCCAGCGAACTTTGGCCGAGCTGTAAAGTTTTCGGGGGGAAAGAGAAAGGTGAACACTCGCCTGGCTGCAAGGATCTTGTGTGGAGTCACGATCCAGATATGGATCACGGAGACTTCGATGGAAGCAGCGAAGGCCCGGCTGCTGTCCCTGCTCCCCGGTTCCCGAAACGAAGAATGGAGAGGGGCGACCATCGATGCCTACACGGCTTACACGCTCTGGCGAGCCCTGCTCCAGCGGGTCTGCGACTGGCACGACACGCAGGGCAAAGAGAGCCCGCCTGGAGCCCGGCCGCCGAGGACCCCAAAGGATTCCGATACTCTGCCGATAGTCCTCGATCGATTTGAGGTTCGGATCGGGCTTGGAGGTCTGTCGCTTGAAGCTGGGATCTGGGCGCGAGGAAGTGGAAGTCGAGGCACACTCTTGGAACATGAAAGATTTCTACACAGGCATAAATGCATGCATCCTGAATTTTCAAGCTTCTGGTTTCTTGGCACAGACGTCGCGCATCATCTCTTGCACAGATTTGAGCAGTCTGAGATCCTGTCAGGTCTCCCAACCTGCATGTACGATTCCTTGGCTATTCCGGGGGCGTCCTGGATCGGATTCACACGCCGAGGCTGGGTGACTAGAAGAGGATGAGACGAGGGGAGGAGGTGAAGAAGATGTGCCAGTCAAGGGATCCGCTGCCTTGGGGACCGACGGAAATCCGTGCGGAATAGCAGTCGCTGCCTCGCATGTGTCGGAGGCATCTCGTGAGAGGCAACGTGAGCCCTTCCAAAGCTTGTGCCGTGCCTTGGCTAACAACGAGAGGATGTTAGGGACTTACTGCTTGACTCTTGTGAGGACACTTAAGAAAGCTGTGAGACTGGGACTGGGACTCTCTGGCCCTAAGACACAGCTCAGACTCAGGAAAGGCCATCGACAATGGCCACGATCGGCGCCGCGGAGCAGCTTCGGACGCGAAGCCATTGCTGGACCTGTGCCCCTTTGGGCCCGGGTGTCAGGCACGTCCAAGCGCTCACGTCTTTACGGCACAGAAGCACGCAAGAAAGAAAGAAGCGCCGCCCCAGTGCAGCTCCATTCTGCCACGAAAGGTGCAGCCGCTGCATCGATTTCATCCAAAGCCTGAGCTGCATGGCCAAAGAGAGCCCGAAGATGCCTAGCCTGTGGACAAAAGTTGCCTCGAAGATGGATCCATCAGTTCTTTATTCGTCGTAGTATTCTTATTCTTATTATTATGATCATTAGTTAGTAGCAGTAGTAGTAGTTGTTGTTGTTGTTGTTGCTGCTGCTGCTGCTGTATTAGTGGTCGTCGTCGTAGCAGCAGCAGCAGCAGGAGGAGGAGGAGCACCACTACTACTACTACTACTACTACTACTACTACTACTACTACCTCGCTACTTGCTTACTACGACCGTAGGGAAGGATGCTTCCGGTGACTGTGAAGCAATTGTCAGCGCAGCTGTCCCAGCCCCTGGCTTTTCTTGCTGCTTCATAGGTCATTCGCACTATAACTAGTCCTGGATTGCACAAGCCAGTTTGAGTAAGCCAAGCGTTCTTCTCGTAGATCCTGTGTTGTGCAACATCGAGCATTGAGAGCACGTTTAGTATCGTTGCATCGATGACTCGTGTGTCAGGGAGAGGATGCTGGTGGACCGGTCGGTGCCGGCGGTCCACCCCTTCCAGTTCCTGGTCCCAAGGCCTCATAGCAACAGTCAGGCTGTCAGGGTCTGCGCCTTGCCGTAACAGGCGAAAGGCAAGGGCAAAGGCAAAGGCAAGCCTGGTGGGAAGCCATCTTCGAGGTGCGCTAAGGTTGAATCGGACATGAGCTCCGGTGCTGCGTTTCGGAGGCCTACCGACAGCCTTTTCGACGACAGCGGCAGCTTACCTGTGCCAAGCTCACAGGTGCAAACCTCGAGCTGAACGCTAGGAGATACTCTGGCCGTTGCCAGTTGACATGTTGAGCCAAGGCGGCCCAGACATCCCCCGCGAAGAGTGGAACATCCTCGCTGTTTGACGAGCCGGAGATGCCTGCGCCGGCCGCATCCTGAGCTTGCCACACCGGGTGTTTTGTGACGCCGCGAGCAAAACGGAGGTTGCCGCTCCGGCGAAGCCCGCGGATCCGAAGGTCTGCAGAACTCGCAATTCGAGCACCGCCTGCGGGCGCGCGTGGGTGAAGTCTGCCGTTGGGAGGCGCTTTCGTTGAAGCCCATGGCCTCGCTCTTTGACGATGAGCCTGCTCCCCCAGCACAGAAGGCCATCAACGGAGGTGGGCAAGAGCGAGTTTTGCAGATTGCCAATTGCCGAAGGCATCGCCTGCGAAAAGTGGAGCATCGTCGCTGTTTGACGATGATGCCCCATCACCACCAGCGAAGGCACCAGCCTTTGTTTTACCTTCAAGCTGCAGTGACAGGCCACCAGATTCCTTCAGACTTCGATCGCAAAGCCTCAACTTGAGCTGATGGTGCCTGAAATTCCTTCGCCTTTGGGAGATTGTCAGGAGCCGTAAGCAGACGGCTTTGCAATGAGCTGTGATTCCCGACTAACCGACTCCTACCGTTGCACTTTAGGGCCTTTCTGCAGTGCCTGAAGTTCCCTACAAGCTCTTGGATTGTCTAGGATTCCTTGCAACGTACGGCAACTGCAACAGTCTGCAAGAGTGTGCAGTATGACTCGGTGCAGTTTGTAGCAGAGCCGGATAGGGGATCCAACATTTGAAGATTCGGAGGGCCCTTCGGCGGTACGGAAAGTTTTGCGAAATGCTGCTCGAAAACTTGCAGAGGGGCCAGGCTCGATACTCAATCCTCGCCATGCTAAGCTCGTACGGTGTCGTGAAGCCTAGGCCTAGCGCTGCCAAGACTAATGACTCCTCCTTGTCGCGACCTTGTGTCGAACGGGTAGTTCGGGGACCGTCAGGCTCCATTGACCTTGAAAGCTGGGACATCTTCTCTCTTCGATGACGAGACCGCTTCCGGCGCTCCGCAGCCGAAGGCGCACTCTGGTCAAGACGGGTCAAGAAATGAACCTGTCGATCGCAGGCGCCGCTGACATTGAAAAGTGGCATGGCCTCGCTTTTCGATGACGATGAACCTGCAAAACGTCCAGCAGCAAAGACGAAGGTGCTCCGCATACTGCTTGAACGTGATGTCGGGACGTGTCCTAAGGTTCCCAACAGTTTATAATGCATCAGTACTTCAAGTGTGGGGGGAAAAGGCTAGACTGCACTGCACGGTTGAAGGCCGAATGAGTACATGCATAGGTGCTGAGTAGAGTTTTCTCAACCCAGCAGACGATGCAGCATCTAGACCATCTAGAATCTAGAATCTAGACCAGCGATCGGTATTTCGTGTGTGTTATCGTTGTTTTGCTGTGTAGCCGTATGTTAAAATGTGAGACGCCAACCGGCATCTTGCGGTCATGCAAGTGCTCACTCAGTCACGAGAGACGAGTTTTCGGTGTGACAGAAGCCTCCAGCTAACAAGAGGCTTTATGAGACGAGACTTAAGGTTTTAAAGGCATGTAGCAGGGGGTTCCCCCGGACCCCTTTGCGGCCCGATCTTTCAGCCCCGCTCCCCCCCTCAGCCCGCCTCATAGTCTTGCTACTGCTCCGACTGCTGCTGCAGCTGCTTGCTGCTACCAGTACTAGCATTACCAGCACTAGCACTAGGAATGGCATTGCTAGCAATACTGCTGAACGGAGCTCGAGGGAGGAATCCTTCGTAGATCGCCTCTCCATGCTACTGCTCCTACTTGTGGGGGGCGGGTTTTGTCGCTATTCTCCCGAAATGGACACTTCGGCAAATTCAAGTTGCAGGTTTCCTGTTGACCGATCAGCATGAGCAGCGTCAAGTGCATCATGCCCATGTTTGTGTCATTCTGCTCTACATACGAGAAACCACGCACCTTGACTCGGACATGTTGCAGATTGATGTTGATTTTCTTCATGATGTTCTCGGGCTGCCTGCACTTGTAGCAATTTTGCATGTCAGACTTCATGTGATTTCCCTTTCCAAGCTTTTCTAAACATTGTAACATTTCCTTTTGCGACGCTACAGCAGGGGGGCAGGACATCCTTAGCAGTGCCTGCCCAACGAAGCTGCTGCTAAGTGATGCTGAAGCGACAGAGGATGCTCTGTTGTGTACCTGCAGCCCTGGCCGTGATGAAAGTCGGGCCCTTTTCCTATTGCAAAACCAGTTTTCGCAGAGACAGTGCTTGAGTGCGTTTGACTTTTGAACGAACAGTGAATCGAGTTTTCCGCGACATGCATGCATGGTTGCCGCAATCTGCAATGGCTAGGCATGTGCTGTCAGTTCCATGGTGTGTATAGATTCCGCTTGATCATGCACATGGGGGCATGCGCAGACGTGCAACCCTAATTATTGACCTGATGGTCGTCGTCCACATCAAGCTTGAGTCTCGCTGTACCGGCCTGACATGTATCTTGAAAGTTGTACCTCTCGCAAATGGCATTGAGCGCACACTGCTTGGCAAACGCTGGCTGTGTGGAGGTGTCGCCCTCCCCGAAGAAAGCGCCAGGGCCATCGCTGTTTTCCGAGCAGCCTCCTGCGAAAGTGAAACCCTCAGAAGCCGGAGGAGCACACGTTCATGTGATCTGCATGTGGAATTGAATAGGTCGCAGAGCATGCAGAGCCAGCATCGGCAAAGGCCAAGGCCACCCATGGGGGGGCAAGGGCAGAGAGCGAGGAGTGTGCTAGCTCGCAGAGGCTGTGCCAAAAAGCGCAGCATCACTCTTTGATGATGTTCCGCTACCGGTGCCAGTGATCTCCTCAGCATGGGCACTGCTTGGGGCCTCTTTTCGCTCGCTGGTTATTTCGTCGGATCTTCCAGGCAAGTAAGAGCCGAGCGGTCACCGCAAAGGCTGCTTCGTCGGAGGAACGGTTGGGCTAGCATTCGCCAAGCGCCAAGCTGCCAGGCACCGGTACCACGTGCTCACGATCCGCTCTTCGATGACGAGGTACAACAGATAAGGGGCATTTCCAAGGTTAGAAGGTTGGCCATGCTCCTCCGCTCCCGGCAAGGACCCTAAACCTCGAAGCTTGCTCTCTCACATCTCCTGTTCCAGGTCGCGCCGAAAGCAGCTTCCCGAGCTGGTGCTCTGGGACCTCTGGGCACGAGCTCTGGCCAGCCGCCTCCCGCGCTGCCGAAGTCGGGCGGGGGCATCTTTGACGATGCGCAAGCTTCGCTGGGAGCTTGGCAGCTATCCTTTGCTGGCCGCATGGGCCGTGACGCTGCATCAACATGTCTAAGGACGACTGTACCGAAGCAGCCGAAAGCTGCTTCCCTCCTCTTTGATGATTCAGATCCCTCTGCAATCAGGAGCGCCGGATCTTACCTTGCGTTAGCTGGCACATCCTGGAACCAGCAGCAGAGATTCACCAGAAGCTGCTCCTCCGAATCCTGGGCTCAAGTAGCTGCATCCCAGCTTCAGATGTCTCAAGTACAAGCCTTGCTCTGCATCCCAGAAAAAATGCGAACAGTTTGCTCAACCCCAGCCTTTACCAACGTGCGTTTGCGGACGGTCTCTTCCCGCGAGCGATGGCCATGAAGACTCCTCTCGCTGAGAACGATGAGCCGATCACAGCATACCAAGCGTGTCGCGGCTGGACTTGGAGCGTGGGTTTTTGGATTGCTCCTCGCTTCCCCTGTATCCAGGCATACGGACAAGATCAACAGCCTCAACTGGAACATGGCTCGAACCTCCAGGACGGCTTCTAGCCTAAGTTGCAATCGTGCCTCAGCCTCAGCCTGCCCAGCCAGGATCTGCTAAACCATGATAAAACAGCAGTACATTCGCACTGGTCAGGATGGAAGAAGTCATGATGACGGAGATGCTGCACCGGTTACGTGCGATGTCAAGGACGAATTTGCGGCTCGGATTGGACCATGTTTAGATTGCACAGAACCGTGACATGATAGAGAAGCAGTCCGCCAGCACCCAGCTTGACAAAGAACTTGGTGAGTTGCTGGAGTGTTGCCGAGCAGAGGCACTTGGCTATATGCAGCTTGGTATATGTCGGTATCAACATCTGCACTACAATCTTGAATTCCATGGATCTCCAATTCCGACCGGCACTTACTTTTCTCGATTGCATTGACTTGTCTGCTGCTGGTTCGCTTGCTGACCACGATAGGGAAGTCGAAAGGGCAAGTCAGAACACGCATGCGCAGACATTTCTACTACAGTTCATGACCTGAGGAGACGAGCACGAACAGTTCTTCCACTTCACTGAATTCTGGGCGACGTTTTGCTTCGCCCTTATCCAGGTTTATGCCCTTGTAGGCGCGCTGCGCGCTTCCAGCACAACAGTACAGCACAGGGATGCTTTGCGTATCGGTATGATTACATGGTAATACTGGTTAGTATCAGCATGCAAATTTGCTCAACGGCTGCCTCGTCGTGACAGAGAATGCAAGCCCCAAGAAACCGGCACAATAAAATCTATGTGAAAAACGCACCGTCCTGCTTCAAAAGAAAAAATGCGTGGAGTCCTGTGACCCACGGCCTGCGTACCCGATTCAACAAGCAAAGCCTATATTTCAGGCCTTGGATTTTCTTGGAGCTTCTCAAGTAATGATCTTCGTCTCAAGAACCCTATGTAGGAGTGGCTGACAGGACCTGTGCCGATTCCTCCAGGGACAGCGATGCAGTCGTCCAGCCACGTCCAACCCCTGTTCTCAAACTAGACAGAATACTACAATATTCAATATTCGAGGCTATCATATACTATGACCATAGTCTATACCATGGGTTTCCTCTCCTCGGCCTTCACCCTAATCTACTTTCGCTTTGTCGCGAGCGCTGAGCTATCAAACGCAGCAACCCGCCTTCCCCCAAATTCCAACACACTTCAATCACAGGTGCGAAAGCTTTCGTCAACTCCAGCGCACGTGAGATGGTTTTGACGGTCAGTGGAAGATGTTCCAGTCCCAAAGCATCAAACCTCGAGTCCTTATATAGCTATAGTAACTATAGCATAATCTACCCTAAACCCCAAACCTCGTATATTGCAGTATGGTATAGTCGGAGAGATCAGCGAATTGTCGCAGGCTGCCCCCGGGACTTTGAGGACATCTTCTCAAGATCGCCTCCTCAGTCGCAAGATGGCTCTTCTGGGGTTTTGAGGTTTAGGCTTCAGACTCGAGGGAGGATTGAGCCGGTTTTGGCTGCTGGCCTCGTCACTCCAGTGTTCCTCTCGGAGTCTCTGCGCCCATGGGGGGCGAACCGTTTAGATGAGCCCAGGATGCCATGGAGGTTCAATGCATGTCCGGGGATGTCGGCAGCGCTTTGGGAAATCAGCTAGAAAACGCCAGGAAGCTCGTCAAGCTCATTATGGCCCTCAACGTCGTCTCTACAGTTGTGCCTGCGGTGCTCGTCACTGCCAGCCTCGAGCGCTTCGAGGTCATCGCACACGAAATTGAATATGTAAATGCCGCTCAGATGAAATCTGCGAGACTGAAACTAGGAAAAGGGCTAGTGCAGCGCAACGGGAGCGGCGCTGTCGTGGATCCGTAGTCATTGAATGTCGGGACCCAGACGCAAGCAAATTTGAGATGATACTGCAGGGCAGGGTGGTATGTCTAACCGGAGTATTGTTGAGCTTTGACGGGTTGTGACTGGGTTGTGACTCCTTCAACGGCCAAAGCATCATGAGGCTCGTGCTTGTCTGCATGGCAGTTCGACTTCAGGAGATCACCATGGCCCTGGTGGACTTTGTGTTTTTGTACAGCATGGCAAAGAAAGCCAAGCTGCTTCTGGATGAGAGCATGGTGTTCAATCTTGTGGAAGCTCAGCAGCCAAGTACGAAGGGCACCTGCAGGATAGGATACACTCACTGGGTTTTTACATTCTCTCAGCTCTGAAACGAGTTTTGTCTTTTGTTTGGCTCTTTTTGAAATCCCCCAGGTAACCCTAAACCCTAAACCCCCTAAACCCCAAAAGGTCACCTGCATTTCCATGGCCATTGCGATAGTGCAGCTCTGCATCTACAACGGGCTCCCGGGTGCGCAGGGCGAGCAGCTGGCTCACTACTTCGAGTTCGCCTTCGCTCCTCGGATCTCACGGAAAGAAGTCATAGTAGAAAAGAATAACCATAGTCATGCTAGTCGTAGCAAGAAATCATCGTGTGAATAGTAGGAAAGAATAGTCATAATCATAATAACCATAGTATTAGTACTGGTACTGGTAGTAGTACAAATAATGGTCATAGCAATAGCAATAGCACTCGCAATAGCGCAATAGCAGTAGCAATAGCAGTAGCAATAGCAGTAGCAATAGCAGTACGACGACGACGACGACGACGACGACTACTAGTACTACAACTGCTACCGCTACTGATACCGTGACGACGACGACGACTTTGTTGCTACTAATTAGTAGGATTGCTACAACGACTACCAGTGCCGATACTGCTGCTACTACTGCCGCACTGCTGCTATTCGTCCTCCTCTTCCGACGACTACTGCTACCACTACTCCTGCTGATGGACGACGACGACAACTACTAATTGGTACTACCGTTACTGCTGCTTATCATCAGAACGCTACGTTGACGACGACGGCCTGTTTCCATGTTTGAACCTCCGCTTTCGCTCTTCTTGTAGCCCACAAAAAGTGACCGAGGAATCCTTCAGCGGCTTGATAAGCTTCGTGTTCTGCATGGACTGCAAGTTCGAGTGCGACCAAGCGCTCCTTGAGCTCCGAAGCTGCGCTAAACTAAAAGTCTAGTGAGGTCTCTGAGGTTCTGAGTTGCTTGGGGGCGCCTTCAGTCTGGCCAACTCAGGTTGTGCGAGTCCGGCCTGGAAGGCAAGGGCGCGCGACAGCTCCATCAAGTCTAAGGAGCATTGGGTTCCGGACTCTGGCGCCCCAGCTGACAGATTGGCGCAAGGCAGTGCTGAATGAGGGTCTGAGATCCCTCAGCTGCAGTAGCCCCTGACACCGCCAAAAAAAGCTTGGTGGTCGAGGAGTTACTCTCATGCCTGCTGTTGCTCTTGTTTCTGTTGCCTCTCGGTCTGTATCCTAAGCATTTATCGGTTGTCATGGGATGGGTCGCTTGTCCTTGCCCCATAGTCATCGTCCCAGAGCGCGAACGCCAAAACCCTAAGTCCTAAGCCTCGAACCCAAAAACGTGAAAGATAACTTAAGAAAGCCAAGCCCGAAGCAAGCCTAACCTCGAGCTCGTGCTATGTCTGGCCTGTGTTCAGACAGACCTGCCAGGTTGTGATGTAGGACAGCTTGTCGATTGCTTCGACATTCTGGGGTTTGGGGTTTGGAGATCTTTGGATTTTGTGAGTTCTGATGTTGCGTGCTGCCCAACAAGTATGTCACTTGAACGTTGAAACGGCTCCATTCAAGGTCTTACAAGTCTTACATCTGGCCGGCCAGAGACTGCACCAACAAACGGAGGTTAAGCAAGCACTACGGTGCCCTGCAGAACAGTGCCCACGCAGTGTCTATGGTCTCCAGAAGAAGCTCGACACAGTCGGGGACAAAGCATGCCAATTGCATGGTCGGACACCACAATATTGGCACAGGTGAAAGTATGTGCTAGTCAGTGTATGTATGCCTGCCAGGCATTCGACCAGATGCCGACTTTGTTTGTGTATGGACACTACACTCATGTCGGGAGGGTTGGGGACAAGTAGCTGCGGAGTGTCCCTACCCTCTTAAGCTGAACAAGCAAGAGGCTCTCGGAAAGCCCAAGAATGGTCAACTTCCTTCGATTGCTCCACTTTCTGTTTCTCATCCCCAGGTGCTGAGCTATGAGTGCCCGTGGACATCTTCCGAGGAAATTTTGAATCATTTTGTCCACACTTGCGTGAATTGGAAGTCCGGTGCCCGCAGTCGATATTGTTTACGTAGTAGTGCACTTCCATACTATAGTTCTATGATGTTGTAAACTATGATTGATTGATGCGCATTAATGGCTTCTTTCAAGCTGGACGCATCAACCTTGGCAAAGTGCAGAAAGCGTGCAAGGGGGGGCCGCAAGGTTTCTGGATGGTCTGTGCCAGGGTCCCAGCTCCGATTTTCCTCTTTGAGACCACGCGAGCTGTCTTGGGCTTCGGCATATGCCTTGCAGCTGCAAAGCTGCGACGAGGGGTGGCGTTTTCGCTGGCGACTGTCGCGAAAGTGTAGAACCAGATGCACAAAGTTAGCAAGTCCTCATGTAAACGCGCCGGCATGGAACGGAGATTGTGTCGAACACTGAAAGTGACATTTTCGAGGGTTTTGCCATCTGGGTTTCTGAACAGACTGGCCATGATATCCACCTACTGAATCTACTCGATGTGAGACCCTGTCAGTCGACTTCGGAAGCTCCGGCAATGAAATTTTGGGTTTTGAAGATTGTGATGAACGTCGCTTGGCATTGACTGTTAGACACAGTCATGCACGGTCGACTATGCTCGAAGAGGCGGCGCAAGCATCAGATACCAGCCTTGTCGGGAGAAACGTCATGGTCTGTCGAGAGCTGCCGACGGTTAGACAAGTGAATGCTAACGTAGCTTTCTCTCGACCGTTGCACAGAGCTGGTATGAGTGAGCACACCGATGGTGATCACGAGCCGGCGCAGACTTCAAAGAGACCTGCTCGCAAGGCAGACAAGTGAGCGCGCCCCATCCGTAGGCTTGCCTCCACCCTGGACTTGCTCTCATTGCGTCTGTGACCTCTTCCGTTGGCTTCGGGTGCGGTCAGGAGTTCCGACGATCCCCCGCAGGTTTCGGGGAAAGGCCGGGCCGGGGAAGCGGCGGGAAGCGACGAGCCTCGGTTCGGGTAACGTTTTTCATCGAAGGCGTTGGCCTACTGGCAGCAGTGACCGAGCGGGAGCCCCAGGGTAACGCCAGCTCGCGCTCGTCTCAGCTCTGAGCTTGCTGTGCAGCAAGGCCGCTTCCTCGTAAAGCCTTGCCGGAGACCGACGATTCCGAGCCGCCAAAGGCCATACTTTTAGCAGAGAATGGGAATGGGAGAGTGTACCGCAGGAGCCGGGATCAAGAACCCCTGGTTCTTATGAGGCTTCCTTTCTTCAATCCTTTGCGGATCTGCAACCAGAGGTTTCTAAATCAGTCAGGTTCCTACTACCCTGTGCTCTTGCCCTGTGGGAGTGGTTGCAAGGCGCCTGCAAAGCTGCCGAAGGCCGTAGAGAGCCTGTTCGAGGAAGTCGACCGTTCTCACAAGAGGGTAGAAACAGAGTCGGACAGAGTCGAGCCAGTGACTCCGAGGCCCAGAATGAGACAGCATGTCGCTCAGGAGCCATCTTCGGACAACGCCGTGGGATCCGCTGCCATGCCTGCACCGGCTGCATCTCGCGCTAAAGCCAGACCTGCTCCGAGCTCGGACGACTTCGGAGTCAGAGCCGGGAGTTGTCCTTTTACGGTGTCAAGGCTGCCGAGGCATCTCTCTTCGGCCTCTTCGCTGCAATCTTGTTTTTGAGGGTTCTGAACAAAGGCTGCAGAAAGCCTGCGAGGTGATGAGCCGCAGGGTGGTGCGGGCACAACGTCCCTGTTTGGCAACAAGCCTCCGCCTACTCCGATCCGGCCGGGACCTTCCGCAGCCAGCGCCGTGGCAGCTCTCTTCGATGCGCCCACGTCGCCGATTGCGACTACTGCGACTGCTGCGACTCCGGCTCCCTCCTCGACGACGCTGGCAGCCGCCGAGCCTTCGCAGAGCCCCGAGTCGGCGGGCGCTGGAGCCGAGCGACCCTCCCTGTTCGGAGGTGCAAGGAGCGTGATGGCCTCCATCTTCGACGACGATGACAAGACCTCGGCGACATCCTTCTTAGCTGCGAAGCCAGCATCGGGCCATCCGGCACGTGCGGGTCAACCCGTGGAGTCTGTGACACCCGGAGCTCCGATGGCCGAAGGGTCGGGAACTGCCCAGACTTTCACAGCTGAAGCCGTGGAGCCGACCGTGTCGGCTGTGTCGAAGGCAGCTCCCGAAACGTCTGTGAAGTCGACAGCCGCTGGTCGTTTGGCTGCCCTCCGGCAACGGATATCCTCAGGCTCGTCGGGCTCGGACAGCGATGCTGCATGGGAGCCAGAACCGACAAAGCCAGCTGCATCTGCTAAATCTACGAGTCTCTTCGGGGCCCCTCCTGCAGTGTTAGACCCGTTCGAAAAGCCTTCCGAAGCTCCGGGGCCGGGCGGCTTCCCTGCCTCGGCTGCACCCAGAAAAGACAGCGAGCGGGAGTTCCCTGCGCCGGCAAAGGAGGACGTCAAAGAGGAAAGAGTGGAACCTGTAGAGAAGGCAGCCATGAGTCTGCCAGAGCCCACGTCAGCAGAGAGAGCTTCTGGCATCGAAAGCGAGCGGCCCGAGCCTCCCGAGCGGCCCAGTCTGTTCGGTGGAACAAAAGGTCCGAGTGGTCGAACAATGAACAGTATATTTGATGACGACGACGATGACGATTTCATCAAGCCGGGCCCTTTGGCAAAGGCCTGAACTGCAATTTTATGGAGTAAGAGAGAGCAGAGAGGAGAGGAGCAGAGTGACTGAGATCCTCGGAGTGCAGGCGGGGCTCGGAGCATCGTCAGGGCCTCCTCGGAGCAGTCTGAGTTCCTTGTTTGGCGAGCCTGGGCCTGCTGGTCCGCCTTGGCCGTCGCCTGGGCCTCCCCTCCCGATGCCTAGCAAGGCGCAGTCTGCAACCTGGATTCCTGTTAGTACGCACCATTGCCTTCGCGGAGGCACCGCCGACATCTGCATCGAGTTTGGCTGATCCTTTGCGAGCAAGCCAAGGCCACGTTGTGTAATGTGCTCGTGGGGCAGAGAAATGCAGTCTTCACAGCTCGGAGCTGGGTGCAGGCACGCTCAAGACGGTACAGCAAAAGGAGGAGGAGAAAGACCAAGATGTGCAGAGTCCGCCAAACAAGGTGGACCCATTGGGTGGTCTCCGAATGAAGCCGCCCCTGTGAATATCGCAGGCCGCTGAGCTCCCAAACCACAACAAACGCACTACGTCGGCAAGGTCATCTGTAATCATTCAAGTATTCGTGACTCGAGTCTGCGGCACCTGCGAGCCCCTTAGCTAATGTACAACTCGCCACCGCGCACTTCAGTGACTGTGCAAGTGTTACCTCTGCAATTGGGAAATGCACGTTACCTCTGCAATTGGGAAATGCACTGAAGTGGTGGTCGTGGTAGAGTTGCCGCCCAACCGGTCAATTGGGTCGTGCAGTTAACGATGCATGTTTGTTCAAGCATGTAACGCACCATCGATTTCGGTTCGAAGAGTCTCAGAAAGAAAGGCTTCCAGTTGACACTTGTGCTGTGTGTCCGTCTTTTCCGTCGTGGTGCTGGCTTCGGACACTCTGCATCTCAAACTGTCCTTTCGGCTCAGAGCAGTGCGCAGTGGTCGTTGGATCGAGGCCTGACCAGTAGTGCAGTGGAGCAGCTTACCCTAAACCCTAAACCCTTAAACCCTAAATTGTCAGCTCTCTTTGAACCAGGTCCGCGCCGTGGCGCTCGGCCCGAATGAGCGAGGCACGCCGAGCCGCACCATGCCTTTCTGCTGACAAACTGCCGAAGACGAAGCCCTTAAGCCTTCAAGCCTGTCGAAAGAGCCAAAGGCACGCATGCTGTTTTAGATTTACATGATGCAGCAATGCCGCACTCCCAGCTATGAGCAGGAAGCAACGACAAAGGTAAGGCACCCTAATTAATAAAGATCCCAGGAAGAAGCGGACGGCCAGCGTGGGAAATCCAGCTCAAACGAAGCTCACCAAGACCATTGATCTCGCTGAACCCGGAAACAGAGCCGCGCAACCGGTTCGAATGAAGCTAAGTGCAGAGCTTCGCGTGTTCTTGTGTCTCTCTAGGGCTTCTCGGCAGGAGGCGCCGATCGCAGCTTTGGGGGCCAGCAGGGCCGCGGAGGTGGGCTTTCCCCTGTAACCCTAAACCCTAAGCCCTAAACCCTAAATCCTAAACTCCCTAAGCCCTATAGAGCTCAGAGAAGGGAGAGCCGTGCCCTGGGCACACGGCGTTGTGAAGGTCTTGCAGCTCGTTGCAGCGGGGCGCTTCGAAGAGATCCTCTCCGCATGCGAGGCGCAACTTTTCAGAAGCTCAGCCACAGGCAGAATGGGATCTCACTTGTAGTCGTATTCAAGTTTTCCAAGATTCGATGACAAGCCTGCAATGTGCTTGCGACCAAGAGAAGGCCTTGAGGCAATGCAGAGGGGGTCGGTCATTGCTTTTCTACGAGGGCCGTAAGCCGAAGCAATGCCGTGCTTGGATGACGATTGCTGTCTTTTCGCGCGAAGTACAGGGTGGGCCTGAAGAAAACAACTCAAAGCAGCGGATTCGGTGTGTGCTCCAAGCTCCAAGCCCAGGCCGGTGTTCCGGGGCTTCTGTGCTCAAAGCATCTCAAAGCCAGGAGCTGGAGCTCGCGCCGTTGTCGCTGGATCCAAGCACTGCGCCGCCCTCACCTGAACAGGCGAGAAGCGTGCGTTGTGAGTGAAACTCAGTCACCCTTGGTCGTTATTTTGAACCGTCGGCCCCCCCCACCACCACCACCACCACCACCACCACCACCACCACTGACCACCACCACCACCACTGACCACCACCAATGCTCTTGCAGCCAAAACCAGAACCAGCGCCGTCGCCACCGATGTCCAGCGGCCCTTCGCAAAAATCTGCCTCTATAAGCTCGCGCAGGTGGAACAGCAGGGCCTCCTGTGCGCCGTGCACTTGCTGGCATATCTTTTAGAAGGCGGAGCGGCTGTCCGGCCTCTGAACCTCACAGCATCTGTCGCAGACATGCTGTTGGTGCAGGCCAACTGGATTCAGCACGATTCCTTTGGAAGAGGAGCCAGAATAGCATCGTCAATGTCGTGATACGGTTGTGCATGGCAAATCCGATGTAGGACACCGGCAGCAGTGCAGCAGTATCCCCAAGCTGCAGCTGCACACCGGGTGGCCTGGCTGCACGGAGTCAGCGATTCACATTGATCCCGTGATCTCGACAAGAGGGTGAGCATAGCAGCACCCTGTTGCGAAGCAGTTCCTCACGCAAGACGTTTGTGGCAGAGGCCACATGTTGGAGAGCGACACCTTCCACTAGCGTCTCACAATCATGCAGAACGCAAGTTCGGGTTCTGCAGGTCTCGGCAGGATGGGTTTGAGCAGTGGATACGCGTAGCTGGCAATAGTTTCTGTCTGTGGTTGACACGTTGGACGCAAAGTACCCACTAGGCACAGAGCACATACCAGAGCCTCGCCTGTAGCACTAGCGGCGCAGGCCACTCGCCTTTGAAATCCTCACACTTTGCCGTGTCGTGGTGCAGTGAGCCGAGCTGAGGTTCTAGCCGCGCGATGGCGGAGGTTTGAGAAGCACCGGTTTGAAAGTGGGGCACGATTTTTGTGAGTGGCTGACAGGCAATACGCCGAAGCTTTCGCGCAGCTCCAGGCGGCCATCCAAATCCCAAGATTCCAGATAGCCTGGATGCAAGGGGCAATTTGTGGGACATCTGCATACATGGTTCTACATGGGGCTTTGCCTTTTTGCCTCAAACATGGCCGGAGCGATTTAATGCACCTCGCGGGAGGCGGGTCCTCCTTGGGACAGCCGCTTGCAGCCGCTAGTGGCCGAGGTTATCTCGCGACTCAGAGAAAGCCCCGGGGTGCGACTTTTCTGTTTTCTGCAGGTAGTCTCCAGAAGTCGAGAAGGACTTTTAGAGAAGATCGGGAAGGCATACAAGGTGCCAGTCTCGCGTAACATTCGTAGCTATGGTTGCCCGGATTGGCCTCCGAGCAGGTCGTGTCGCTGTCATGCGTCGCCGCCATGCTGGGCATTGATGCCGTTGCGGCGCGAACAGCCTGCGAAAGCAGAGGGTGGGTGGGAGCCTCAGGGTTGCGGTGCTGTGGTTGTTCTTGCCCATTGCTGACCATACCTGTCTTACAGTCTAGAACCCCCCTCCCCCGATGTCCACGTTAATCACGAATGCGAGAACCGATGGTGACGAAAACATGCTTCAAGGTTTATACTTCCGCCCGATCCCAGTTGCCACTGGGAATTGGGACGGGAAGGAATCGGAAGGAAGCAGAAATCTCGAAGCTTGCTTTGGATTTCCCACCATGCAGCTGCTGTGATGACGAGTGTCATCATGCAAAGATCAATTGACTCCGAATGCAAATTTGCACTTGTGGACGGAACGATGTCACAGTTTCACCGCGGGATGCGAAGAAACAGTCCGTTCAAGCATTGTTGTTTCCACAAGTCTTTGGGGGCTTCAAGTGCGAGCATGTTTGTCAAACCTTGGGGTACATGACTGTCACTGACTGAAGTCCCAGGATTCCTAGTTCTCGTTGGGGCTCTTTGCGCGGAAGCACGGAGCTTTGCCGCCTCTTGAGGCCCTTGACGCGGAGGGCAACGTGTCTCCATCTTCAGCCAAGCCTGAAGATGATCTGATGCAGATGGGCGAGGCGAGGAGAATCACAAACGTCCTCTAGGACTTTAAAGGGAGGGCGTTTTTTTTTTTTTTCCCCCTCCCTCTTTTTTTGTGCTCCCTTTTTTGTTCCCCCTGTCCCCTTCATTCCCTGGTCCCGCGGTCCTCTCTGGTCCCCTGGTCCCTTGGTCCCCTGGCCCTCTGGTCTCCTGGTCCCGTGATCTTCTTGGTCCCCTGGTCTTCTGGTCTCCTGGCCCCCCCCGCCACCTCTCTTCTGGTTCCCTGGTCTGCTGGTCCCTTTGGTCTGTTCAGTTCCTCCTGCCGAATGAATATATAATATGATGAAACCGGAATCGCCAAATGAGGGGGTGTTCTTAACACTTAAGATATGTGATGAGCCGGATCTGCAAATAGGTTTTTTATGGGCTTTGTGTTAGTTGTTCGTGTTTTGCCGTTTTCTAAATTTCAACTGGTTTTCGCCAAATGAGAGGGCTTGCTTAAGATATGTGATGAACCGGCATCGCCGAATAAGGGGGCGTATCTAGGATAATTATATGAAATCGTCAAGTGATGGGGCGTGTTTAACATAATATACCAAATGATGAATCCGAACCGCCAAATGAGGGTGCGTATGTAAGATATATGATGCACCGGAGTCGCTAAATGATGGGGCGTGTTTAGGATGCATGATGCACCGGAATCCAAATTATGGGGCGTGCCTAAGACAAATGAAGAATCGGAAGCAATAAATGAGCGGGCATGTGTAAGATATATGATGAACCCGAATCGCCACATGAGACGGCGTGTTTAAGACATCTATATGATGAAGCGGAATCGCCAAATGAAGGGGCGTGTTTAAGATATAAGATGAATCCGAATCGCCAGATGAGCGGGCGTGTTTAAGGTATATGATGAAGCGGAATCGCCAAATGAGAGGGCTTGCTTAACATTAATGATGAACTGGAATCGCCAAATGAGGGGGCGTGTTTAAGATATACGACGAACCAGAGTCAAATGAGAAGGCAATTCCAGGTTTATGATATATGATGAAATGGAGTCGCCAAATGGCGGTGAATCGCCAAATGAGGGGGCGTGTTTAAGATATATGATGAACCCGAACCGCCAAATGAGGGGGCGTGCTTAACATAATATATGATGAATCCCAACCGCCAAATGAGGGTGCGTGTTTAAAATATATGATGCACGGAATCGCCAAATGATGGGGTGTTGAAGATGTAACATCATGGGCGAGCCAGCAGCCTGTATAATTGTAAACAACAGGACACGGGGCGGAGTTTTGCACCATATGCTGTAAAGAACACCGAAAAATTGAAGCAGCAAAAGCCTAAAGCCACGACAACGGCAACACAAAAAACAAAGTGCAAACAACAAAGCCAAAAAACTGTAATTCTCCACCCGGGGCGCCACCCCCCCGCCCCCCATTCCCCGGCTTTTAAGCCGCGCAAGCTTGCTTCAAAGCATGTGAGTCTTTTTTGAAGCCCATCATGCGAGCAGTCTGTGTGCAAATGGGGGGTTGCGAAGCATATGAGTCTTTCTGAAACCCATCCTGCGAGCATTGTGTTTGCAAATGGGGGGGTCTGCGTCCCCCCCAACCCCCCGCCTTTTTAAGCCGTGCAAGGTTGCTTGAAAGCATTTGATTCTTTTTGAAGAGCCGTGCAAACTTGCTTCAATCATGTGAGTCTGAGTCTTGCTTGAAACCCATAATGATATAATGCGAGCAGTCGGTTTGCAAATGGGAGGGGCTGCCCCCCCTCCCCAGCCCCGCGCTGTTTCTAGCCGTGCAAGCGTGCTTCCATGTGAGTGTTTTTGAATCCTATCATGCGAGCATCCTGTTTGCTGTTTTAAGCCGTGCAAGCTTGCTTCAACTTATATGAGTTTCCTTTTGTTGAAACCCATCATGTGATCATTGTGTTTGCTGCGCCCTCGCAACCCCCCGCTCATGAACATATCGGAAGATTACAGGTTATCTTTGGAAACGTATTGTGAAAGTACAATTTTTCATTGTACCTAGTAAAACATAGAAAGTTGTTTGACGAGCTTCCGGTTTGGTCACAGATGAGAACGTTCCCTATACAGGCTTTGGTCTACGGGGTCTTTAAACTTCAGACTCCATCATATCTCTAGCTTGACGTTCAAGTCTCACTCCACTGTCAGCGGATGGCAACCTGTCAGATGCGAAGCTCGACTCAAAAAATAGAGAAAGTTTGTTTGCTTCATGAATTCTCTAGAAATAGAAGTTTTTGGTTGAGAAAGTAACGAAAAGAGAGGTCTTTGTATGGAAATACAGCGAACCCCCCACCAATCCCCGCAAAAAAAGGGAGCAAAAACAAAAAGAAAGGGAGTTAACTGAGTTAACAAAAAACTCCACCCTCTCTCAAGCAGCCAATGGGTGAGAAGACGAGCTGGCCGCTTTGATCTGCAGCAACCCCAGGCCCAGCTGCAGAAGCTCACGGAGTACATGGCTCACCTAGAACAGCAGTCGCCGGCAGCCTGCATTACGTGCAGAGGTTTACTCCAAGTTCGGCGAAGGCGAACACCAATTCCAGCTGAGGTGCAAAATTTGAGGCGGCTTCTTCTGAGCAGCCCTCTGGTAATGTTCTCAGACCCCAGGGAAGAAGTGAGCTGTGGAGAAAGGTACTCCAAGGGCCACTTCGCCCAGGCGTCTGGAGCTGCAAGACGCACTCCCGAAAACCGGCGTCGCAGTTCGTGTCGTGGTGCGCGCGCGCGGAGAAAAGAGAGACTGTAGGATCCATGGATCGGCGATCCATGTCTTCATGGTAATGCAGAACATGATGTTGTCACACAAGCTGTTCATCTTTGCTCACAGCCGCCGCATTTCGCCGCACTTTCGCTAAATGGGAGACAGCATGTCCCGCGTGAATGCCGTATCCAGGGGTCGCGAGCGACACAAGTGTATCAATACCCGACCGCCCGCGGCTTCATCCATTAGATCCAATCCTAAGTTTATCTCTGTCGGACGCCATGGAGGCTCCCAGCCTGAGCCTCTGGCACTCACCAGCTCGAGGTTGCCTTGGCCGCCGCTGGACTGCGCAAGCCGTGGTGCCAGAGGTCTGGAGCAGTGGCGGAAGCAGCAGCTTCAAGGCTGCACCGAGAGTCTGCCGAGCCCATCCCGGTTCCTGGGGCTTCAGAGACAGATCCAAGGCAGCAGCTCAAGGATCGCCGGGACTGCAAAGACTCGAACGCCCTGGCTGCGGCTTGGAGTAGGCACCGAACTCTCCTTTCATAGGCACTGCACATTCTTTCCGGAAAAAGCCGCTTTTTTCATCCTCTCCAGGCGCCGGCCTAGCGCTCGCGGCGAAGACCCGTGGCCCTCAGCCGAGAGATCCGGACTTGGTGGGTCTGTCCATGCTGAACAAGGCGTGGAGTGACCTCCGAGTCCGCTTGAGCCGAAGAGTGGTTTTTTTGTTGGCGGGGACGGTGTCAGGATCTGCCAGCGGATGAAGATGTGAGAGACGTGCCGCAGCAAAGAAGGGAGGATGACGAGCTCCGCGGCTGCAGATGCAGGCAGTTTCAGGTCCCAGGTCTCCGCCTCTTCAGGTCTTGGGTCTTCTGGGAGGAGCAGCTCCATCCGACCCCGGGGCCGAAAAATCAGCCTCGGGACAAGGTCCCGGAGCCTTTGCCATCGCCGCTTCCTTCCCTGGAGCCTCCGGCACCGGGCGAGGGGGATGATGTTGAGGATCAGGCTGCCAACTTCGAAAAGGCTTATCGGCCTGCAGAGCCAGCGATCATGGGCTCCGACGGCAGCCCACTCGAGGCCGGCCCGCCCGCAAAGCATCAGATCCGCACCGCTCTCTCTGCGTCCTGGAGGTTCCCTTCTACTCCACCTTTGAAGATGCCGTGAGAGAGCTTGGATATCCACCTTTTCTTCAGGCGCGAGAGTGAGAGAGCCAGACGTCCTTTCGATTGCAAGAGGTTGTCGTGCATGCGGCCAGCGGTCATTACCTTCCTCAATCATCACACGATCATCGCATCGTCAACCTCAAGCAAGCATTGGACGTCCGAGCGGTGTCGTGATCTGCAGAGTACGTCGGTATGCCTTCCTGCGCATGTGGAATGCTCAATGTTGCGAGGGACTCCCTTGCAGCGAAGGAATGAGATCGGCAGCCGTCAGCCTCGCCTTCCTCTGCCTCCTCCTTCGCTTCCTCCTCCTCCTCACTCCCTTTCCTCCTCCTCTCCTCCTCGTCTCCCCCTCAATTATCATGGTTCATCATTTGCTGCTTCTGTTACATCGACGACGTCTGCCATGTCTAGTCTCCGCTTTGCTCCCTTCGCGGCTACTGCCAGTGGTACTTGAAGAAAATGTTTGAAAGGGCAATTGTTGACAATTACTGCAGTTCTAGTGTGAAAAAGTAAAATGACGTGCGATGATGCGGGCATTGACGACGGTTCATGCCCATGGCGGTTTTGCTGCTGCTGACGCTGATGATGGTGGTGATGACGATGATGGTGGTGACGAAGATGATGGTGACGGCGATGGCGATGACGACAAGGACACCTTCAATTATGATGAGGGTCAGGATCAGGATGAGGAGGACAAGACGAACACGTTGTTGTTGTTGTTGTTGCAGGCATGGTCATCATGGTCATCATGAGCATGATGGTGGCCGTCATGATGGATCATGATAATTATGGTTCGTTTGGATTTTGATGATGGTGAGGATGGAGATGGGGATGAATGTCATGGTTGTGGTGATGTTGACAGCGAAAGACGACGATTCTGTGAAGCAGGGAATGCATGAAGCAAGTGGAGTTGTATAAGGGCACTGGACGGAAGCTGGTATTTCCGGAATTTTCCGGCATTGCTTAGGCCCAACACCCTCGAATTGCAACCTGCTTGAGGCCGCAATGGCTCGGCGTGGATTCTACTACTTGACGCCGGTGCAGCAGTGCTCCCTGCCTTTGATGAAAGGCCAGCAACCGCCTGCTTCGTGCCCATTCGTACATTGCTGTGTGGACGACCGCGTCTGACAAAGGTGGGCACGACTTTCTTGCCTCTGCATTCACTGGCTCGGGCAAGCAGGATTCCCAGAGGTGGCTGCAACTAGCATCAACCTACATAGGGCATGCGACGGGAAAGTTGTTTTCGTTTAGCCTTGCCCAAGGACAGCGGCGTATTTGCTCCCCATCCTCAAGAGTTTGCACGAGGCATGTTGTAAGTGGTGTGGGGCTTCAAATGCCTCAAATCTGCCGTGTGACAGAAGCGCTTCGAGATAGTCGCGTCGTCACTGGCGGAAGGTATCCAGACTGATCCCAGGCACGAGTGTGGCTAGCCACTACAAGACCAAGGACGGACCCACATGAATCTTATTACCTGTAGTGAACACTTCGCAAGAGTGCAAGGACAACAGTCGCAGTGCCAGAAGCACAGCTGAGTTGATGACTTCCAACCATGTTCACGAGTGTCAGCATTGGCTATGATGGCTGCCATTTCTACCATTGGTCCATAGGTGGTCGGACAATTCTGCTCCACCTACCACAGCACCACCACTGCCGCCACCTCCGCCACCTCCGCCATCACCATCGCCGCCGCCGCCAGCGCCGCCAGCACGACCACCCACACACCCAAATCACCAACTCGGCCAACTCGTGTCGGACTCAGGCCAAGCCTGGCCTGGGTGTGGTGAAGGGTCCCGGTCTCAGAGAGCATTTGGGACACAGCTGTGCGCGGACTTGAAGATGTATGATGCCATTCGCCACATACAGTCACGTGTACTCACAAACAGCCAGATGGAGCACCGTTGCGAAATGTGCATTTCATGGCATAGAGCAATGTCTTGCAGCGCAAACGAATCCAGAGTAATATGCATTCCACAGATCGTATTTGACGGAGTATGGTGCGGTGTGTGCATATATGACAAGGTGCGGCCTGTACTTTATTTCATTGATGATTTGACAGTTGCTCTTGGCTCTTGCAGCTCCGAGCGAGAGAGCACAGATCGCCCGTGCTACGACGAGATCCTGAGTTTAGGATTTGGACTTTAGGGCCTTTAGGGTTTTTAGCGTTTAGCGCCTTACGGGGCCCTCCGCATTGGAGAGTCAAGTCATCAGATCACCGGTTGAAGGAAGCAAAGCCGGGTGTCGCTTGCACCTCAAGCTTGCACCATTCTTCCTAAAAATGTTCGGCTTCTCGGCTTTGTGCGCCTTCGCACTGTCTCTTGGCGGCCACGCAGCAGATGCGCCGATTGTAGGCACGTCAGATTTTGAGTGAGATGTGTACCTGCAGTTTGAAATGTCGCGGCAGTGTCTGCCATTTGGTAACATCGCGGCGTCAGGAGTCCTGACAGTTCCCGTAGCACATGGCTGCGAAACGGCTCGGGCATACAGATGGACAGACGATGCAACCAGTGGTGGCAGCTGCTTCGCATCTCTCTATGCTGCCCGGCCTTGGTGTTCAATGTTAGGTCCCCAAGACATTATCTTGCAGCATACACCCCTAAATCCTGCATGCCTAAATCCTTGAACCCCAAACCCGTAAACGAGGTCAAGTACGTAGAGGCTGCTGGAGGACGAGTGGTTCCAATCCTCTACGACTGGGATGACCAGCAGCTGGCCAAGGCAGCAAGCGAAAGCATGTCAGATAATTTACCACCAGTATACAATAGTAGACGCAAAAATACACTGTGTACAATGCTGTAGTACATAGCGTACTATAATGCTCTGTCATGCCCTATTATAATTCATACATCATAAATATAGTGTAATATACAGTTATCTATCAGATTATACGATAATATGCTACTGTAGTGCCTCAGCCAATCCTGTCAGGACCGTGGACACACCTAAAGCTGATCTCGAAACGAACCTTCACACAGTTTCGGAACAGCTCCCGAGCGGAGCGGTGGATGGCCAGAAGCCGCAGTGCCAATCCAATAATCCCGAAATGCAACATGAGAGTATGCTATTTATAGTACATTATATTGGCTTCAGACAATGCCGGCCAGCTTTGTAGGCAGTGCACATCTTGGGCAAGGCCTAGAAGGCTGAGGCACTCGGTGGTAAACTCATCAGCTGGCACAGACTCGCAAGCGGTTGCGGTCAGACCGGGAACCCGTGCTCCGAGAACTGCAAAGCAGAGAACCTTTTGCAATCTCAATATGACTCACGTGAAACAATCTCATTTCTTGTTGCAACAATGGGCTTACGAGCAGCGCTCAATATTCGCGGCTTTCGGCCCGAACTGCGCAGTTGATCCGAGAGCATGAACGAATGTGAATGAACAATGGCGCATGTTTGAGGTTCTGACAGGTTCGGGGTGATCCGATGCCGTGGAGCACGTTCTCGCTCGATTGCGCACACAGACGAAAGGGGTCGATGAGCGCGTCCGAATATCAACACATGATAAGGGCCAGAGAGAGTCAGTGCCATCCTCAACCATTGCCAGCTATGAGAATGGGCTCTTTAATAAACCAGTAAACGAAGCCGCAAAGATTGACGTCAGTTCGAATCACTTCGGGACATACCTGGAAAAATATTAAGATGAACGATACGATCGCAAGAATTCTAACGACATCATGTTACGTTTTCCGACGCATGCATGGCATACATCCTGAGGCATCTCCCTTTTCTCAGCACACGGCCCTCAACCCCTAAAGCCATTCCTTCACACTTTGATGTCAAGCCGCTTCTGAAGCTTTGGGAAGGCTTTTGCTTCAGTCAATGCTGTTCTCTTCACGGGCGGTGGTGTGCAGATCGCGCACCCCAGCAGCTCACCCATGGCTGCCCAGCAGCTTGGATGTACGGGCACATAAGAAAAGAACCGCAACAGAAGGCCTTTGACTTCCTTGTATGAGCCCTCCGCTTTGGCTTGCCAGCCTTCATGTCGATTCATCCTCTGCAAACTGACTTGGTGAGCCGTCCTTTTTTTCTTTCTCGCTCTCTCTGTCTCTCTGCATTCCTTCGGAACTGCTCTACCCTCTGCAAGACTCCTGCCAGGTATGTCCGGGCAGCATCCCTGCTGTTCAACCTGACTGTGCAAGCTGGTTCTGCTGGGGACTGGGTCCCGCTCTGGGGCACCTGCATGGGGCTGCAGACTCTGTCAGTGGTCGCAGCAGGCAAGGCAAGAACGGGTTTTCTGATCTTGTTTCGTGCGTGTTATTTGCAAAGGCACTAGCTCCGTCTTGAAGACCAATTCTTTCGACTCGGAGAACATGTCGCTGCCACTGGAGCTGGTGCAGCAAGCAAAGACGTCAAAGTTGCTAGGGCCACATGTGCCGCCGAACATTTTGCGCTGGCTGACCACGGCAGCTTAAACTGCTTTTGCATCCTTTTGCATTTCTCTTTCTGTGTGACCATCTCGGGGTTTATGGGTTGGCTCTTCTCGTTCTTCTTTGTTCTTCCAGCACATGATATCATATGATATCGTTAGTACCGGTACTTGTTAATGCGTAGTATTGTTTTTTGCAGCGAGCGTGCGTGTATGACCACGATCACTGCTGTAATCTGCTGCCCGAGGAAAACATTACCACGAACTTGCATCATGATGGTGTGACACCCGACAGCTTCGTGACCAACCAGCGCCTGTCCAGTCTGTTCTCTGTGCTCTCCACCAACCGAGACAGCTGCTTGTCAATACTTACAGCGCTGAGTCGAACAAAACGGCAACATGCAGCCACAATCGAGGAAAGGGGCGGGTGTTCGTCTCCACGATCGAGGGCAAGAGCCTCCCAATCTACGGCGTGCAGTGGCACCCGGAACGGCCAATCTTCGAGTGGGGTGCCGACGAGTCTGGCATCAATCATGGTCCTCACGCTATCGAGGTGTATCTGCAGAGCTGTATTATCTGTTCAAGCCGGGAGGGGGGAGGGATACTTGCAGAAGAGCTCCCTGCAAGGCGATGCAGTATTTTGCAAACTTCTTAGTCTCGGAGGCACGCAAGAACTGGCACCACTTCGAGTCAAGAGAGGAGGAAGAGTCGGCATTGATCTACAACTTCGTGCCGCAGGGACGCTCCAGTTATCAGGCCAGGTTCCTTTGGGTTTCTGTGTCAGAAGCCCGGGAATACTTCCCTTTAGCACTCCGCTGTGAGTTAGAGGTGTACCTTTTCGAGTCGGTCAGCGCTCCAAAGCCTGCCGAGGATGCCGAGGCCAGATCCACACATTGTTTAATCTTTTCGTGCGGGGACCTCTGCCAAGGTCCACAAGGACATGACGGAGGAGATGCAGATGTACGTGTGACGTACGTGTGATGTGCACGGATTGTTCCTCATCAAGCTTTGGTCGAAGGCAACGCACGTGCCCGGCACGCGGACACGCCAGGAGGCACCTCGAGAAGCTCCAGCTCGCACAGAGCATCCGAAGAAGCTTGCGTCGGAGAAAGAACGGGCCGAATCTGTTGCCATGTTTTTCGCAACAAAATCATGTGATGGATTAGCGGTTCCCGGCTGGTCTTCATGTTGGCCCTCGTCCTGTATGCGTTTCGCTGTCATCAGATGCGCATGATTCTTGTTGATATTTGGCTGAGGAATCAAGAATGGTCGAGCAGCACTGGAGTTCGAAGCTGCAGCGGGCAAGGCCTGCTTGTCGACGCACATGCTTGTCGCATAGTGCAGCTCTCGAGGCATCTGCCGTCTGTGAACCTGGGCAGGGTAAACGACGTCTTTCCTTCAGCGTTCCGCCAACATGAGTTGTGCCGCTTGTCTCGGCTTTCCATTGGCCGTCGTGTCTCGATCCAGATGAGTGGTGATGCTGCAGCCACTGCATCGACCAAGGGCATGACCTCTCAAACCTGTGGACCTACTGTAGAGGCTAGAGCAGCATGCCCAAAGTGCAGTCCACTACTTACAAGTCCTGTCCCGTAACCACATCTCATCTAGGTGCGACTCGTGAAGACCCTAGGCTACACGTCGAACTTCCAGTATCAATAAGCACTCAAAAGGACTCCACTGCCCCTCCAGTCCACGCACCGGCACCAGTCGTTGGGCTTCAGCAGTTGAACACTTTAGCACCTGAACATCAGCAAACTGTGGGAAATTCTTGGACCATCTTGCACCTTGATAGCCCTGGACAGACACATCGACAGCTGGTGCCGGTCGAATGGGTGGTCGGCGCGCCGGGCTCTCAACATTGCGGATGTTGGGCTCCTCGGCCCCCAGGCAACTTGTGTCTCTTTGACCGTGTCCAGGGTCTTAAGCCTGTTGGCATCCCGCCCCCGCCCGAAAGGTGTCTTTTCCAAGACTGGTTTCAATCAGACAATCAGACCATGGAGGAGCCTTGAGGCCACGCAGGAACATTCGGACTAGGATTACCCAAAACTGCGAGGTGAGCAGAAGTCCCTGAGCTGACCAAAGAGCTTTGCGGAAAGCATGCCAAGGCCAGAACCTCCACCGAAGAGGAAGCCGAGTTTTGCAGAGCTTTCATCGCAATTGTTGCTGAGCCCGGGCAGGTATGACTGCAGAAAGTGCTAGGGCATGAAATGTCTGCATAATCCTAGCAAGGCAGAAGCACTGGCCCCGTCACTGGCTGTGGCAGGAGGTGGCAGGGTCCGGCAGTTCCGAAAGCCGTCGTGTTGGTGCCTACGCGGGAGCTCAGCGAGCAGGCAGGCTTCAGACTCAATTTCGGATGCTCTGATGTGGGGTTCTTTTGATAGGATGGACCCTTTGGTTCGATCAAAAGTGGACACGTCGACCTCAGCAGGTGCATAACGAAGCCAAAGAGTTTCTGCACTACTCCCCTCTGCGAAGTGCCAGGGCCTCTGACGGCAGATGAGCGATTCAAACACAGGTGTGTTTGTCAATGTGTGCAGGCATAATGTATGTGTGTATAATATGTATATATATATATATGTATACACATATTTAATACCTGTCTGTCTACCTACCTATCTATCTATCTATCTATCTGTCTATCTGAAGTCTATGCGTCTCAACCTATCTATCTAAATGTATCTGTCTCAATCCATCTATCCAAATCTATCTATATCTAAATCTATCTATCTATCTAAATCTATCTATCTAAACCTGTTTGAATTTGAATCTAAATCTGTCTATCTATCTACATCTATCTGTGTAAATCTGTTTATCCAAATCGACCTGTCTAAGTCTATCTATCTGTTTATCTATCTATCTGTCTATCTATCTACCTATCTCTACATGGTAATGCGGACACACAGAAACATATACTTCTGTCTAAATGTTTCTCAGATGGTTTCACCTACATATGTACACGTATTATCATGTTATTGTCTGTGCAGCTGGCTTGTTTTGTGACAGTACACTGCGGCAGGCAAGAGATCGACCCCCCCCCCTGCCTCACCAACGGTGTGTCAAAGCCAAGCCCCACATGTCTCTTCTTAGACCCCAGAGGCTGCGGGCCCATGTTACAGGCACTTTCCCCGACCGAACCTACTGTGCATCAAACAGCACTTTTGCTGTCTCTGGCAGGTAATTGCACATCGGTGTATGATCTTCAGTTTCGAAGCTATGTCTACAGAGCTGTACAAAGCTTTTGCATATTATCACATGTTACTGTATACCGTGATATCTCACAGTTCTTCTGTCTGGTGATTGGTGTACGATAGCATATGATGATGGTAGAGCATGTGCTGCTAAATGCTTATGTGTGTGTGTGTGCGTGTGTGCATCTGAACAGATTCTCAGCGATATTGCCGTGTGGAGATTCCATTCTCGGCACCCAGGCAGCCATCTACGGCGATAGCAACCTGCGCTCGCAGTTCCGCAAGATCCCGAGACATCCCGAGACTATGCAATGAAACGTATGGTTTCGGGTCGCTGTCGGCCTCCGTGCTCACCAACTTCGAACTGGGCCGCTTCACTGCGTGCACTCGGATTGTGGCCGGTGGCGGGCACCTGTTGATGCTGTTGCATGCTTGTGCTTGTGCGATTCGGCGGAGGTTCTGGCGATATATTACCTGAATCGCAGACCGTTGCTCGTGTGTGAATTGCGCAGGCTTGTTCGGGCTGAATGAGGAGAGCATGTGGAAGGTGCCCCTTGCGGCAGAGCTGTAGCTGGGCAATGACTTTTACAAAACACTTGATCGCTGAAGCCTGTGTGCATCTTGGAAACTGTGTAGGCTGGCGAGCTGGATTGCTGGGTGTGGGTATGTGTATATACATATATGTATGTATATGTAACATATGTATCTCACTTACAGTCACGTGTTTGTCTCCGTAAATAGGCATGCATGCATTCATAGATGGATATTTACCGATGTATGTACGCACTTGCATACGTAGGTAGTGAGGTAGGTAGGTAGGTAGGCAGGCAGGTAGATAGGCTTGGAAAATAGGTACGTAAGTTAAAGTAAGTAGGCAGGGAGGCAGGCAGGCAGGCAGGCAGGCAGGGTGGTAGGTAGGTAAGCATGCAGGATCATGCAGGCATGCAGGACAAACACAGGCAGATATTGACGGAGAGGCAGATACCAGTATATGTTGGATGTAACTACACATTGCATGGCGTGCCGTTGTAAAGCGTGCTGGATTTCTTAGTTGCACATAGCACCATGTCATGCCAGGTTCTGTCGTGATTATGATGGCTGAATGAGGAAAACATGTGAAAACTTGCCCCTGCGGCTGGAGCCATTAGCATCGGCGATGAGTTTGCCGATGCACTTGATCGCTGAGGCCACTGTTCATGAGTTCACTGTGGTGTCGTACATGTGCTGTTGGAACTGGCGCCTCGCCCTTCATGCCACTTTATACATGCTGAGAAAGCTTGGAATGCTTTGCCTGCTTGCACTTCGTGGCTTGCGAGTCGTGTTGCATACGGCTTGGATTGCTGAATGTCGGAGCAACGGGCTGCTTGCTCGCGATTACTTGTGCCAATTCTTGTGGCCTACGGCTGTTGCTCCGGGCAGCCTGGGGGCCACTGAGGGATAGTGAGGGGAGAGACCGGCCGAGTATGAAGTGCTCTGTGAGTTGGTGCCCGTTCCATGGCTCTCTGTGGTCATACCCTGCAACATGCTCTCGGCACTGCTAAGGACTCAGGACGATGACCATTCTCGTCATGCCGCGTTGACTAGGACGAGGATGTTTTGCTGATGATGCTGATGCTAATGCTAATTTGCCTGCTGCTGCCGCTGCCAGTGGTGGCGATGGTGGTGGCAGTCGGTGTCGCGATCAGCCGTCGCTTTGAGTGGCAGCTTGTCATGACAGACAGAGGCGACGAGGCACAGCAAGAAGTTGCATCTCTGTCGGTAGCCGCACATGCTGAAACTATTCATCAACTGCTTCAGCTTCGTGTTCAGCTTCTGGAGGCAGATGCAGGGTCCTTCAAAGGAGCCTATTATGCGGTTTGGTTTTAATGACGGTAAAGGCAAGGCTCTGAGGCGGGTTTAGGGGCTTTTCAGGTGACTTGGCGCACGGCGCAGACATATTGGTCGCAGGCCCAGTTCGACGCCCCTGATCCGAAAGTCCGATGCAGAGACAAAGTCAAAGTTACGAGAGCCCGCGCGCAGAAAGGTAGCAACGCCGGGGCGTCTGATTGATGCTCTGCACAAGGGCATGATTCGCCTTGACGAGGCTCAAATGGGAGGTCTTTCTGATTCCTCACGAGCGGGTCGTTGCAATCTGCAGGTCCGGTTTCTAGTTTTCGACGAGGTGGACAGGATGATGGAATTAGGCTCGATACTGGGGTTGACTCTGTCGGAAGCCGTTGGAACTTTTTGATGCTTGCTCCGGAAAGCGTCAGGATTTGGGAGTCAGCTTGAGGAGATCGTCACTCAGGGTGCCATGCAAGGAACCCAGCAGGGGCCGAAACGTGACGATCCATCCCAGCGCGGCACTTGGAGGCCTGGCAAACTTGGTGGTCGACAGACGACTGCAACAGACTGAGCTTCAACCCGCAGGAAGGCACCTAACAGATTTGACACTTGCCGATGCTAGGGGTGTGCAAGCAGACGATAGCCTTAGAACAACGACTCTGTTGTTGTCCTGTGTACTGTCAAGCTGCCAGACGCGAGTGCCTGGCACAAACTCTTTCTGTTGCTGCCTCTGCGGCTACTGTTGGTGTTGCTGCTGCTGCTGCTGCTGCTGCTGCTGCCGCGTACCGTCCTCGCAACCACGGCAAAGTCTGGGTCACATCTTTCTACATTGCCCAAACCGGGGTTTCTTGCATGCTAAGTTCTGGTCCGCAACCATCCCCCTCTCGGTGCGAGAGCTGGCAGAAGCCTTTCTGGGAACACAGTGTGCTCGGATCCCAGGAACATGTGGGACGGCCCGCGCTTCTTGTTGTGACGGGAAGGTGCTTCTGCAATTGATATGTCTGATATGGGAGGCTTGGGTCGACTGCACCGGTGGCCAAACTAATCCAGTGGTTCGAAGCTCAGCCATGCTTTCCACGAAACAGGCATACAAGCACGTGAAGCATCCGACACTTAAACTTTCGGAAGCCGCTGACCTCACTGCAGCCGACGACGATCTCTCATGTCTTCGTCGACGCCCGTCCTCCGCATCGTGCTCTTCGCGAGTCGTGAGCTCAACATGCAGTGAGCGTCGTCTTCCGTGCCTTCAGTTGTGGACTTATTTGCTTGAGTTTTCAGGTTTCAACCAGGAGATCCGGTGATTACAAAGGGCGGCAGGCCGTTCCCTTTTCTCTAGCGTAGCACCTCTAACTGTCTTGACAGTTGCCAAGGCGCGGTATCGCAGAGTTCCAGGTTGGCCGTGCAGCTCTCAGACTCTTTCCTATCATGCGAAGACGATGTCCGTGTTGTTTCCTCTGCTGCGCGTAAGGTAAATGGCGAGTGCAGTTTGATGACGGTGATCTCGTCCAGCGCAAGATGCTTTTGAAGGCTTTCGGTGCAAGCTAATCGAGACGATCTTGCACATAAGCAACAGCGCTCGATTCTGTGAGCTTATGCCGCAGGGACGACTTCACCACACAAGCTTGCGGACAGACTCCAGTGTGCGATGCAAGCTGGATACGCTGGAAGCTCGGTGAAATACAACTGAAGCCTCCCATCTTGCTCAACTTGTCCCAAGTTTCCAAGAGCAACTTGTGTCAGTGATGTTCGAAGCCGCATATCATGCGGCAGGTTGAGAGGGGTCCTCGAAGCTCGCGAGTTCGAGGAGGCCCGCGTCATGCAGGAAGAGTTGAATCTTCGACTCGAGAAGACATCCCGAGCTGCGAGGCCACGATCATCGTCTTTTGCAGGAGACGCGACACTGCTGCGACCTTGGGTCTGATTTACAACCCTGGACACCAAAGTATTTCGTATTTTTCGTTCGATAGAAAGCAGCCAGTCATTCTTGTGCTTCCAGAAGAAGCGTGCTATAGCTTGCTGTCAGGTGATGGAGGTATACCGCTACCTGAAGGAGCAGTTTGAGGGGGCGCACAGCTCAGCTGCAAAGAAGACTCCAAAGCTTCTCGGATGTGCTCCGAACCTTGAGGTGGTGACCTGCCATGGCGGCATGACGCAGTCTTTCCGCAGCAAGTCCATCAAGGTGCTCGACGGAGACCCGTTGGCATGCTTGCCCGAGCTGCGAACATGGAGGCACTGAAAGAAGGAAGCGCTGATATTCTGGTCGCCACGGACATTGCGGCCCGAGCCTCGAGGTGATCTTTCAGAGGGCCCTTCACTCTAGCGCACTCATGCTTCGCGAGGCGCGTGGCTTGGACGTGGAGAGCGTGACCCATGTCATCAACTACGAGCTACCGCTGGCACGGCCCCTCACGGGCCTGCTGCCTAACGTTTCCAGCTCTTCATCTCCCTTAGGTCTTGGATGAGTTCGTGCATCGCATCGGAAGCGCCTCAACTAATCTAGCAGAGCTGGAAGCCTTGCCAATGCTTTTGCGAGCAAGTTGACTGTCGCATCATCTTGAGTTTCAGGAACTGGGAGGATAGGTCGCGAGGGCACTGCCGTAACCTTCGTCACCGGACGCGAGAAGATCTTCGGGGCACTTCTGGCACGCGTTGTGCCGGAGTCCCGAGCGGCCAGTGCCCCATGGAGAACAGACGATTGGATGCAACATTATGACATGATTCCTATGATGCTGTTGCTGGATACGACTCCGATGCCTTTGCAGGCTTCAGTATGCTTTAGGACTGTTCAACTGCAACTTGCAGTCATCTGAGATTGGCAGAGCCAGGCTATGCGGCGCATGGTCCTCTCTCAGGGCCACAAAGTTCCGGACTGGCTCAATTTTCAGGCATGCACCGCATGACTCAGACTTGAGAAACGGCCTAAGCTCCAGCACCAGCGCATGCCAGATCATGCCAGCACGTCGTTTCTGGCGCCCGCACCTGCGCCCGCAGCAGATTGCACCAACAACACCAGCAGCAGCAGCAGCAGCAGCAGCGGCGTCACCACCGCCAGTACCACAAATATGACCCCCCCCCCACCTCCACAGACAGTGTTGCTGGTTTGTGAGCAATGTCGAAAGGGGCGTGCCGCAATTTCTTGTTCTCTGCTTAAAAGCCGTCTTGGTTCATTCTTGTACAGACAAAACTAGCAGGTGCCTAGCAATGCCCGAGCTTCTTCGCCTGTTGGGCAAGCATCTACTCTCCAAGTCAGATGGCTCTCGGGTTCTGACAGCAGATGCCCTTCGAGGAGCTTCTGCAGTGGGGTTCTATTTTTCCGCAAGTTGGTGCCCACCCTGTAGAGGGTTCACGCCACTTCTCATCGACAGCTACAAAGAGCATCTGCATTCAAAGGGGCTGCGCTGCATCCTCGTCTCATGGGACAGAGATGAAGAGTCCTTTGCAAACTACTACGCCTCCATGCCTTGGTTGGCCTTACCCTACGAGGAGAGCTCCATCAACCAGGAGCTTGGAAGACACTTCGCCGTGCGCAGCATCCCCACGCTCGCTCTGGTGGACGCAGAGGGCAAGACCATCACCACGGGCGCGAGGGAGGCGCTGGTCGACGACCCCTCTGGGGAGCACTACCCTTGGCCCGAGCCAAGTGGCCAGGACATGGCCGTCTCAGACCCCAAGCGCCTCAACGACTCGCCCTCCTTCATCTGCTTATGTGAAGAGGGGGAGGCAGCCCAGGCGGCTGAGGCGCTCCAACAGGCAGCCAAGGCAGCCGGTGGAGAATATGGTCTCTTTGTTGGCTGTGGGGGTGTCCTGACTAAACAACTGTATCAAGTCTGCGGCTTGAAGCCCAGCCAGGTTCCTCGCCTCTTGCTGATAGACCTTCCGGATAATGGCAGCTTCTACATCGGGCCTGAAGGTCCGCAGGCACTGTCTGCAGACTCGGTCGCAGCGTTCATGGCCGACTTCGCTGAGGGCCGTCTTGCTAAGCATCAAGTCTACTCCAAGTGATTCCGACTCGAGGCTCCCAGGAGACTCCAAGCTGCAGAAGGAGGCAACAAGGGGCCAAGGTATGGCAGCTCGGGCAGGATGCGATGGGGCGACGGGTCCGGGTTGAAAGCCAGGGCACGGCAAGACGAGACGCTGGGTGAAGTTCTGAACGATGTATCCATGCAGCGCAGCTGGTGCTCTGTTGGATGTTCGGCCGACATTTCGGAGGCGTTGAAAACAAGAGTAGATGAGATCTGCAGGTTTTCGTTGCATTGCGATCCGCGTACGCTCATAATGGTTTCGTGTGCAGCTTTGTCAGATTCCGTGCAACTGCTACGACTGCTGATGCAGGGTCTGCAGCTCGCGTGGAGACCAAGGCCGTCAGCAGTGTCCCATCCCATCTCCCTTCTGGCTGGATTTGCGTGCTTCGAAAAGCCCTGTTCATTCGTAGTCGAAAGCCTCAGCTTCTGCTTTTTCAGTCTGTTTCAGACTTTACCGTTGCACAGTTCCCGTGTGTTCTTCAGCTCGAGTTCGCTGCTGCCGTAGGAACTACAAGCTCCCGTTCACCAAAGTCCGGAAGGGGATTCCTCAGGAAGGGCGGTGTGAAGCTGCTACTGTAGCATCTGTCTTTCGAGGCTTTTGGGTTTCCGCCAGCTTTTGCCAGCGTGCAGGATGCTCCACCGGAGGTGAGAGATGCCTACATGGAGAAAAACCGCGACATGCAGCGGAGGCTCAACAAATGACCGACAAGAGCACTTCAGAAAGCAGAAAGCTGCCCAGGACGAAATCCAAGCTGATGACGCGAATGGCCGAGTTAGAAGGCCCAAGCGTTGCTCGAAAAGCTTAACTCAGACGCGGTGCCAGTGCTGCACGGGGGACAGGTACGCCGGTGGATCCGAGGGAGCTGAACCGAAGGCAGGGCCCCCAAGCACAGGAGAACAGGCAAGAGGGCACAGCAAGAACCTGTAGCTGTAGCTGACTATTGGCAGACCTTTTTTCCAAAGCCACATCATGTGCTTCCGGGGTTTCATCGAAAAGGAAGGGAATCGCATGAACTGAGGTCGGTGATGATTGTTGATGCTGTGCTTGTCTCAGCAAAAATCCGAATCCAGCTCAAGCCAAGTCAAATCCAGTTATGTCAGGTAGCCGTAACCGTTGAAGCCCCATAGACCGTCGAAGGCGGAGGAGGAGACGCAGGTTGAAGAGGACATCGACTTCACGGATCAGTTCGCGGAAGCTGAGCAACCCATGCTGGCTATGGAGCCTATGGAGGGCCAGTGACTATCGAGATGTGTATCAATGTTAGTGCCGTGTGTGATCACAGCAGTTCAGGGGAAACCTCCAAGCGACGTCGGGCATGCTCCAAAGCTGTTGGAAAAAACGAAGTGGTAGGATGAAGGCAGCATAGTAGGCACCGCGCTTGCATTACCAACGTCATGACATACGCCTTGAAGATTAGCACATGTGTGCTGCAATTGGGTTCAAGCTTGGCTGCGGTAGACACCACTTCTCGGATATCTCGATTCGCCACTGCTCCCGAAACATGTCCATCGAGGTGTTTGACAACTACTTCAAGGCGCCCGGAAGTGCAGCTCTGTCCGGGCCGAGCTGCATCATGCCGCAGGAGGGCCGCAAGATCGTGACCGTGAAGGACGTTGAGCCTGAGCAGTTCATCAAGGCTTTCTCCCAGCACCTCAAGCGCCAAGGCAGGGCAAGGACACTGCAGGGACACTGCCTGCCTCGGCACATGGCATGCGCAACTCGAGGCCGCTTCGAGCTGCCGAAGTGGGCGGATGTGGTAAAGACGAGCAAGGCGAAGGAGCTGCCACCTTCCGCGCCTGGACTGCGATTGATGGTATCTGAAAATGCCTTGCAGAATCTTGTTGACTCAGAAGAGAAGGAACGATATAGCCATCAAGCGGTCTCTGTCTGTCCTTAACGGGGCCTGCAGCTCGCAGATTAGACTGGGTTTACGAGGCCCTGCAAGGCACCCAACCTTTACAGGCCCATGACTCGGATGGTAGAACTCTCTAACTCGCATGTGGCGCGAGGGGAGGCAGGCGCAGGAGAAGAGAAGCACCCGCATGAATCGATGTGGATCTCCCTTCATGTCACTTCGAGGATCCGGATTGGCTGTACGTCAGAACGGCGTCCATGGTGCGAAAGATCTACATTCGCAAAGGCATGGGCGTTGGCAGCTCGGCTGCACCGATCGGGGCCAGTGAGGCCAGCAGGTCACTGTGGCAGAGCTCAGTGAAGCGGAGGGTCAGAGTCATCAGCGGAAATGCAAGGTGCCTTCAAGAAGGTGTACGGAGGACAGAAGCGCCGAGGTACCTGCACCAATGTCTTTGTCCGTCCCTCATCTCTGGGGTGCTGGCAGGGTTGCCATCAGGGACCATAGCCCCTTGACTAAGACCAAATCCTCCGGCAAGATCGCGCGGTACATTCTGCAGCAGCTGGAGGATGCGATGCTCGCGTTTTCGCGCCAAACCCTGCGACGCCGAGTGCCCTGTGCATAGGAAGGATACATGTCATGAGCAAGGCATGCTTGCCAGGAGATGGGACTGGTGGAGCAGGACGACCAGGGCGGCCGAATGATCACGAAGGACGGTTGCGGGGAAAGTAGCTTCTAGGTTTGCCTCTGCTGTTTGACAGTCACTTTCAGGAGGGCCAGCGCGAATTGGACACCGTGGCTGTTCAGGCAGCAGCTGAAGAGGCAAGCCCAAAGATCCATCATCTGCGTTGCTCGATGACTTGAGCTGCCAGGAGGAAGAAGACTGAGCTGTGGGTGACATTGGGTGACAAAGCGGGTTCGAGAGGTGAAAAGGGGGAGCACTTTTTCTTTGATTTTCTGGCCCTGGCCTTCGTGGTCCGCTGCGGTGCCGGGGGAGGGGCGTCCAGGCTCAGAAGAGCCAGCTGTAGTATTGGTTCCTTGAGCTCGGTGGTCGGAATCCTTGGTTGATATTTGTCGAAGTCGGTCCATTTTCCCGAGGAAAATGGTCACGGGCTAGTCACATGTAGAGCATTAAGAGCAGAGGACTGTCGTGTGCCTCCTACCTGCCGCACTCTGGCCGCTGGCCCAGGAGGACAGAATAGAACACATCGAAATTGCTTACTTGAGGAGTCGAGAAGAACCGCAACAAAGCTGCCAGTGGGATGTTTGAAAGATGTCTACAGAAGCCTGACCCAGGCCCGGCATAAGTATAAGCCAGCTACAGCACAACCGTCGTGACGAACCGCCACCATCATCCCAGCCAGACCATTCCAGCACACACAAGATTCGGCAAAATTGAATAGTATCGTTTGCCCCGCCCTGCGGCCATGACTCAGGACTCTCGACTGCAACGACATTTTGTTATGTTTGATGTGCAGTCATGGAAGCCTTGTCACAACGTGCCGGAGCAGCGGGACTGAATGGACGTGGATTCCAGGATTACAACTTGCAGGAAACTGTTGCATACGCCCGACACCTCACCTCATGCTAAGCTTCTTGTCATTCGAAATCACTCCCACGCAAATCGGAAGTATGCATGACTAACAAGCTCTGTGTCGTTCTGATGCCCGCGCCGGTGACAGCAGCATCGCAGAGGTTTGAATCGTCACTGCCACTATCTTCGATGATTGTGGAGTGTGCTCAGGGTGGTGCAGCGACCCTGCTGACACGGCCGCCCCCACAGGACCTGCAGCGTTTCAGATTTCGGCCAGCCCCGAATCTCAGCAGTTACGTTTTCCTATTAGATGTGCAAGAAGCTCTCAAAAGGCAGTCAGTGCCCGCCTCTAAGTTTGCGAGCCTGTGCTGCAGCGAACGGCAGACCTACATCTGAAGAGAGCCTGAGGCTGAAACAGAGAAGGATGTTACAGCGCCTAAACTGGAGATCATGACATCCAAAATGCCAGAACCCGGCACAGTGTGGCGTGGCAGTGCCGCCACGGCCGCCTGCACAGGAACTGCTGGATGGAACAGGGCTTAAAGTGCTACCATCATCGAGAACAGGAGAGCTGTGTGGCGTGTTTTCTTTATCGATCGTGCCCACGAACAGACATGCGTCCTGCGCGGATCGGTTGTTTCAGAGTACTGTACCAGGCATCCCCACACTACCAGAATACTACACGTAGATCCCTGCGCAATAAGGTTTTACCCGGAGAGCCTCAATCAAGGAATTTGCTTCAGCTTGGCTCAACATGAGGCATTAAGAATATTCATTCCTTGATTTTTGGGGGTTTTGGGGGCTGTCCGGGTATTGGGAGGCGGGGAAGCAGCAGACCGGGAGTGGCGTGGCTTCATGTTTCCGTCCGAGAGAAGCGCGAAGTTACCTTGAATTATCTGTCCGAAGCTTGCAGTAAGAATGTCAAGGCCCTAGGTGCAGAGCCTTCCAGTGAGTTCATGTCAGCCGACAGGGCGGCCCGGCGCCGACACGCCCGCCGCAGGCTCGGGGGGAGCTTTGTAAGATCGAAGCCTGGAGCTTCTTGGAGCTCTCCAGGAGAATTTGCAGGGGCCCAGTTAAGGCAAAACCGAGCTAAAGAGAGTCTCTGCCATGGTGATATACGAAGTTGCAGCATTTGGCAGCTGTTAGCAGTCCTGCCTGGGTGCCAGTACGGATCGGCGAGAGCCCTTCTCTTTGTGCAGGGAGGCGCGGCCGCGCTGCTGACACGGCCGCCGCCGCAGGACCTTGTGGTTGTGCAACCTATGCTCTTTACTACATCCGTTCACTGTGGCCGGGAGTGATTTCAGAGACACCGAGTTTTCAGTAAAGCATAATTATACGGGATGCAAGATGCACGGCTTGGTCTGTCTCTGGCAAAGGGCGGCGCGGCAGCGCTGCTTACACGGCCGCCGCCTCAGGCCCGCGCCACTTTCCTGGCCTTCGTCGGTCTGTCCACTGAACAGAGCTCTCGTGTTTTGCGGATGTCTGCATTGACTGCTCTGATTGTCACCTTTTCTTTGTTACAGGGGCATGGGCAGCAGATTGTACAGTGTGGGTGTGGGCATGCTTGCGATGGTATCGCAGAGATGAGTTACATACACATCCAGAAGATGAAGCTGAGATGCCCATCAAATGACGATGAAAAGCTTCGTTTGCAGATTCCGGTATGGGCGACAGCTGTGCCTGTGCGTTCTCTTTGTGCAGGGAGGCGCGGCCGCGCTGCTGACGCGGCCACCGCCGCAGGACCTTGTGGTTGTGCAACCCATGCTCTTTACTACATCCGTTCCCTGTGGCCGGGAGTGATTTCAGAGACACCGAGTTTTCAGTACAGCATACACGGGATGCAAGACGCACGGCTTGGTCTGTCTTTGGCAAAGGGCGGCGCGGCAGCGCTGCTTACACGGCCGCCTCAGGCCAGCGCCACTTTCCTGGCCTTCGTCGGTCTGTCCACTGAACAGTGCTCTCGTGTTTTGCGGATGTCTGCATTGGCTGATCTGATGGTCACCTTTCGTATGGGGGCATGAGCAGCAGATTGGGCGGGTGCCCACACGTCGGAACCAGCCACAGCTGCACAGTCATGCAGTCACTCATGAGGGCTTTCTGGCAGGTTCAAGTCGATAGTCGTGCCGCCTTCTGTTTGTGCAGGGCGGCGCGGCCGCGCTGCTCACGCGGTCACCACCGCAGGAGCTGCTGTTGTTCTGGGTAGCTTTCGGCGTTGTTTGCGATGTTGGGAAGCAGTGTTTACATTTTGGGTGTTGCCCTGTGTCTTGCCACTTCACTTCCTTGCCAACATCTATGAGATGTACTTTCGCATGTCCTGAGGAGAGTCTTCCAACCCAACCTGCACCTAGTCAAGCCCTCAGTGGCGGGGCGAGCTATAGTCATGTTCATGGGGTTTGTCACAATTGCCTATCTCACTGCAACAAGGCGAGGATGCATCCCTTTCACAAGCAGCAGCCCCGGCCAGAAAGACTGCTGGATTTGAGAACAAGAGACTTCAAAACTAATCGGATTTTTAAGTTGATCTCGCCAGTGGTCTCCAGGTCGCATCTGCCAATCGCAAGCCGGTAAAGTCATGATGTTCAGGTTGCTGTGGAAGTGCAGCCTCCGTCTGCATCTGCGTCTGCCCGATACTCAGAACTGGTACCGTGTTGTTCGGTGGACGTGATGTGAGGAAAAGATTCCGTGTAAAAGTGCTGGCCAGCATGTAAGCTATGCCTTCCATCAAGACGAGCAGTAGCAGATGTGTATCTGCCATGCGGGAGGGGCTCCAGCAAGTTCTCCCTGCGGTTGGATTGTAGAGGGTCGTGTGGGTGAAAGAGAAGGCATCTGCAATGCAGGCGCAAGACTGGGAGGACGACTACGACCTTCCGGTGCAAAAAGATCTCGGTGACGGATGGGATGGGTACGGCGAGCTCGTCGCATGCTGAGTTGACAGAAATCCATTCCCAAAAGCCATGCCGCCATCGAATCTCCGAGGAGGAGTTCGAGACCTTGGCGTCGGAGCCACCAGCGAAGGAGGCTCCGGCAGAGGCGCCTGGGCCCTTCCCTGTTTTCACGGTTTCCCGTTGCTCAGTTGCCAGTTCTTGCAAGATCAGAATACGAGTGTCTCCGAGCAGAAGGCAGTGACACCCCGTATCCTGATGGTTTCAGTGGGTCCGGTTCGACTCGACGGATCCTGTGAGCATGCTTAAATCGATTCTTGTTGGTCGTATGGTCACCAGGAATCCAGGAACTGTAACGGTCTTCTGAGCTTCTGTGATGCTCATGAGCCAGGCAGCCACTACGGCGCCAGCCAAGTTAGAGGCCAAAGATCTGGCGCCTGCTGGGCTTGGGTTTGGATTTCAGAGACTGTGCCAGGAGGCCCCAGAAGAAGCGACGCCGGCGGCCCCCAAAGAGGAGCCCAGGACCGTCTGGGACTTCCAATAGTGCAAGCAGTGGAAAGGAGAGTCGCAGAAGCTCTTGCAGGAAGCAGCCCAGGCACATCTTCATCGCGAGTAGCTGGGCAACAGTCAAGCGATGCCAAGAGCGAGAATCTCTTCGCGAATCATAAGAAAGTAGGCAATTGTATAGTATAGTATAGTATAGTATAGTATAGTATAGTATATGTAGTAGATTATAGTGTATTGATTGTATTGCAATGTAATTGGATCAAACGCCCAGGCCAGCCTGGAGTGGGCAAGACGACTCTGGTGCACAAGTTGCTGGAGAAGCTGCGCGAGGACCTGGCAGAGATGCTCGGGTTTTCTCATGACCCCATGTCTCCGTCTTGGAGGAAGATGGAGAGGGTGGTGTGGATGTGCGAGGTGCGCATCCTACCACAATCCGAGAGCCTCTAGACTCTAGAATCTGAACCCCCAGAAGACAGAATCGATATTCCGAACCTCTATAATATAAGATCCAGTGGTTTCTTAATTCCCAGTTGGCTTCCAGCATCTTGCCGGATTCCAAGCTCGCCGGTGCGCACTCGTCTCGAAATCGACAGCTCAAGATCTTCCCTTGCACAGAAGACGTAGGAGTGAACGGAAAAGCCAGGTCGGGTTTGGGAACCCTGCTGCTTCAGGCTTCTACACCGAAGAGGTCAGAGATCCAGCGCGCCTTGTCCCGAAAGAAGTCTCAGCGTCTTCCCGCTTAGACTTGTCACCGAGATTGGATCTGATCTGCATGAATTCCGACCAGCCCGCCGAAGCCAAGGAACCCCAAGCAGCGACTGGGCTTCGATGTCGTGCGTGTAGGCGTGCGCTCTCTGCCTCGACCCTCCATCTACCCTCTATCAGACTCTAAATACCCACTGTTTGAGACCATGTACCCATCATATACCCTTAGTCGAGGGTACAAGGGAACAGAAGTGCGCTTGCAGAAGCACCTAGCTTGTCGCAGGCTGCCTAGAGCCTGACGAGCAGACGCGGAGTGTCCTTGCCAGGGAGGGGAAGGCTGCTCGTGTCTATCATCCATTATCATCTGCATGAGAGAAGTAGGCTGGAGCTAGCTTCTGCTACTGTCGACTGTCGTCGGAAATTTCATGCGGAGCCCCTGCATTGACTGAAGCACAGCTAAAGCATGGAAAAAAACCCCGTCTGGAGTTTTTAAAGTAGATGCGCCCGTAAATTGAGAGCAATCGAATTCCTTGTGAAACGATAAGAATAAAAAAAGAACGATAACGAATGTTCGTAACATTAGCTTAGATTATACAGTCCCAAAGTCCTGTAGAACGATGAGAGTAAAAAACGGTAACCATGTTAAGGGTCAAGCAAATGGGTGGGGGGTTTTCATGCAGCTGGAAAGCCCCCGAAACCAGCACGGCGTGCCACCGTATCAAAATGGTTTCAGAGCCAGGCCTTTTTCAGATGCTCTTAGGATAAATCTTCAACGGTGTGGTGTCTGGAGACGGCGGAGTCACTTCCCCAACCCAAAGGTTGGCGATCCCGCTAGAATTGGGAGTCGAGCAGTCGGGGGGATTTGCGGGGATTAGGAACCTGGCTCTCAGGAGGACGACGGACCCGAGAGCATAGAACCATGTTGACCTTCTGAGTAGACAAATGCTGTGGTGCCAATCCCGGATTTGAGGTTCCGGTGGAGGCAGGGGACGGAAGGGGCCGAGCTGGGCTTGGCGTACCTAAGCGCAGACAGCTATGGGATTTGCGTGGGAAGCTCGATTGGAATTTGAAGCTCCTGCGGGCAGAAGCTGTGAAACCATCATTGACGTGCCGTGTGAGACTCCAAGCCAGTCCTATCGTCGTCGTCTCCGCACCATTCCAGTTATTGTGCTGTTTGTCGCTGTTCTTGCCGATCCGACTTTTTGCCGTTTGGGTTCCGACCCTGTGTTTTGGATTCAGTGCCGTGGACAGGCACCACCAACGGTGGGCAAGTACAGCGTTGACGTCGCTGCTTTCGAGGCCTGTTGCAGATGAAGGGACCGTCCGAATGCTTGTCGACCCCGGTAGCAAAAGCAAACTCCTGGAACAACCTACTCTGAGCTTTCGACCAGAGTCGCACAGTAGCTTGTCCGAAGGCGTTTGCACTTCCTGCGCTGGAGCCTCCAAAGGAGGACGGCGGAGAAGTATGTTCAGGGGAGGTGAAATTGAAAAGTGAACTGGCACGGCTATCTCAGTGGGTGGCCATGTGTCTAGATGTTGCGCACTCTCGGAGGAAGAATTCCAGCTTCCAGAGAATCCGCGGCTCTTCAAGTTGTCCGATGGCACGGAGAAGGTGAACTGTATTCATTGGATCCGCATGGCTGTCCCTCTATAATTTCTATAATATCAAACTCCCCATGTTCGTTATTGGGAGAGCCTTAAGAACGTGCTCGGCAGCAGGCCGTTAGCCTTCTCTACGAGCCAACCGACGAGGAGGTCAGAGGATGGCTTATGATAGCTCTATGTATATAGTCAGTCCTCTTCCTTTGTTGGGATGATGCATCTATGTGTTTATTCATTGAATGGTTGAGTGATTTGCTTTCTTCGTACTTTTCAGTTCTCCATGTAGTTTAAGTAAATCAGTGTCTTTCCTGCTTGTATACAGTTATAGCAAATTGAATGATAGTACTGTTTGTTGTTATTCGGTTATCATTACTACTATATTATGTTGTCATGGTTAGCCTTTTTTCCATGCCATTGGTGGTGTCATTGTCATCGTCGCTAGTATGTGTCATTACTATTTCACTGTGAACACTATTGTTTTGAGCATTTTCTTCTCATGAGTATAATGGCGCAGGGCATAAGTTTAGTAGTTACCGTTGCTATTACATATTTGCTAAATCTTTGCTGGTATTGTGACAATGGTGAATATGATTACTTCGGTTATTCTTGGTACTACATCACTCCGGAGTTCGAGGACTAGTATAGCATGCTTTGTTTGTGATCATATCATTCATATCATGTTATTACTGCCGCTATCGGTATGATAGTATTGATGCTGTTATCATTGACTGCGGTTGTTGTTGTTGTTGTTGCTGTTGCTGTTGTGTTGCTGTTGCTGTTGCTGTTGCTGTCGCTGTCGCTGTCGCTGTTGCTGTTGCTGTTGCTGTTGCTGCTGTTGTTGTTGTTGTCGCTGTCGTAATGTTTATTGGCATTGTTAGCAAGTTGCTATCATGGATACTACTGCAAATGCGTTGATTGTTTTACGATCGTGGCTTTAGCTGTTCGTCTTATTGTTGTTATCACCTGTTGCTATGTCACGATTGTGACTTCGACTGTCCTGATTGTTGTTGTTACTTGACTATATTATGTTATGGTGTATCTCATTGTCTTGTCTTTTTGTTGCATTTCACCTTGCATGTCATATTACATCGCACTATATCGTATCTTAGAATAGCATATCATATCGTGCCATTCTGAATATATAATGAAGTACTACATTCCAGTGTGCTTTTTTCCAACCCTAAACCCCCACAAAACTAAACCCTCAACCCATCTTTATCTTCTTCCTGGTGTCGACTGCATCGGCGCTGTCGGGCAGGAAGGTGCCAACAGCCGCATACGTCTCGAATTTGGCGAGGCCACTTGGGAGTCTCAGAACATGGGGGGGGGATCCTACCAGCAGAGAATCCCAAATTACCGGGATCCTCATATTCATAGCACGAACACCCCCGGAAAAGACACCCTTAGCCTAAGAAGCTTAGCAAGGACATGGCCACACGGAACCCCGTGGTAAGATAAATGCACCATGGCGCTTGCGAGCCGCTGGTGAGGTTCTGAATGTGCCACCTTCCTCGCTTCGGCAGGCCCGGAGAGGGTTGGGGGTTGCCAGAAATATACTACACACTACTATAAGGTTCTGTTATGTTATGTAGTCGTGTCTTATCTGGTCTGATCTTGCATGAGAGCCTGTTCTATCATCTCATATGGTATCAAATCACGTCACATTTTTTGTTTTGTCTTGTATTGCACTATATATTCTCACATCACATCGGGCTATGTCCTGCCATGTTATAGTATCTTGTATTATGCCATATTGAAATTAGTAGTATTGTATTGTGTTACATCATCCTCTGAGTTGCGGTGCTGTCGTTTGTTCTTGCCTCTTCCTGTTTTTATTCTGAAATTTCTCCGGGTCCGCCACCTCTGCAAGATTCTTGGGCTCAAGACTTGTCCGAGATGAATCAAGATCAGCTGTGTGAAACGGTGCGTGATGGCAGCTTCACAGAAGCCAAAGAGGCACTTTCGAAGCTCGACGTCAGCTGGCGTCACAGCCAGCTTCGGCAAAATGCTCTGTTTCTCATAGCAGCACGACAGCGCAGGGGAAGCGAAAGTTTAGGCAGATGCGCGGTGCGGATGGGCGTCGATCTGGCGGAGGTGGACCTCAACCAGTCAACCAGCAAACACCACTCTTCTACGCAGCGGCTTATGGCAATCTGACAATTGTCAGGTTTCTGCTGAATTTGGGATACCATGTCAACTGGCGTGACAGTTGGAGGGAGACGGCCTTATTCTATGGTATTAAACATTCACCCATGGATGTGGTGAACGTCCTTATCGAGCATGGGGCCTCAGTGCTGGTCAGGTCCAAGCGAAATAACCAGACACCACGCGAGCTCCTGAAAGCCCAGAGCCGGCGCGTGCCGGACTAGGAAGCGCCCACGACCTTCGCCAACACCTCAGAGCTCGTGTCCTTCTGCCGCAGCAAGGAGCCGCTTGGCCATGATTGAATGTCAGTAAGAGAATATGCACGAACCCATTATCGAAAAGTCTCAGCACAACACGTGGTCGAAAATCAGGAATACAGGGTGTGCGAGTGAGTCTGTAAAGGGCTGCACCAAGCGCTTGCCACGTTCAGAAAGAGAGTTTGCAGTGGACCATGCACACCTGCATTCAGAAATGCCTTGGTGCGAAAACCTCACTGCAAAGGACGCAGCAACTCTAGTCGGTGTGGCAGTGGATGACAAGGCCGAGGACAAGCATGTCGCGTGTATTGAGGAGCTGGCAAGCGCTTTCAAGCCCTCCTCGCTCACACTAACCGCCCTGTCACAAACGACAAACATGGTTACAGGCTACGTGTATGCCAACTTTGAAAAGCAGGAGCTCACAATCGGGCAGGTGAAGGTTGACCGCGGGCACCAGGGCAAAGGCTTAGGGATTCTCGTTTTCCAAGAGAAACCTGAGTGTATTGGAGACCAACGAGAAGGCACGAAGATGCTACACTAAAGCTGGCTTCAAGGTTTCCTCATCGGCCCCATCCCGCTTCCCACCATGCAGCCGCCATGATGACGAATGTCAGCATGCAAAGATCAAATGGTTCAGCATGCAGAAATGCACTTGTTGACAGAACTACTATGCAGCGCACTGTATGTCCTGGTTTCACCCGACCACTGCAGGATGCGAAGAAACAGGCGAGGGGACTAACACAACAATCATTGTAAACGGACCTCGGATGTCTGAACCAGGACAAAGCCACACTTTATATCCAAAGTTTTCTCAAGTTGTACTACCTTTGTACTATATTGTGTTTTTTCATTATATGTTGTGTTGTGTTGCGTCATGTTGTTTCGCATTATACTATAATGCACTGTACCGCACTATACTATGTTCTATGAGGTTGCATCATGTTGTATTATGCTCTATTGAATTTAATTGTATTGTATTGTTTGTACTATACTATAGCAGACTTACCTAAACCACCCTTTCTTATATCAGACTGTATCAGTATCATATAGTATTACGGCAGGGAGCGCCCTGGTGGACCGGGCTCTTCGGTGTTTGCAAACGTCTTGTGCTGTTTAAGCTTCTTCGGTGATTCTGCACGCCCTTTTCCGATATTCTGACACTATCCTTTCATGAGTTCTAATATGTTATGAGATAGTCTGTTATTATGTAATGTGCTATGTTCTACAATGAGTGAGTTTGCATCCAATGGGTTGCAACCGTGTACGGATCTTACGCCCGAAATGAGCGAATGAGCGACTATATGATACCCCAGCTCCACCCCCCCCCCCGGCACCTAGGTTCTCTCCTGTTCAAGTCAGTTGTTGGTTGTTGCATTTCTGGGAAAGCGTGTTTTTGTTTACTATACTCTAGCTCCCGAGGATTCTAAGTTTAGGGTTTGGTGTACTTCTGGTTCTAAATTCAGAGGTTAGTATGGTGTTTGCTCCCGAGGCTTCTCCAAATTCATGGGAGCTGTTGGAAATGTTGCTAAAACTAACATGTTCCATGATTTGTCTGTGGGGAATCGTGGAAGTGTTGGTTTTTCCAACATTCCCAACAATTGCTATGTTTCCCGAAACTATGGCTCCGGGTTTCTCCAAGTTCATGGAGATGGTTGAAAGTGTTGGTTTCGCCAACATTCTCCACGGGTAAGTATTTCAAGACGGTGTTCCCGAAAGTTGAGATTGAGCACATCGTATGTGCTCATGCGATGTGTGTGTGTGTGTGTTCGCAAAATGGGCCGGTAAGGTAGTCGCATCCTTGATAAAACTGAGTAGATTGCCCACCACGAAACTACTGTAAGTAATAACCTCTGCTTGAAGACGTTACTGTGCGAACACCAGTTCATGGGTTATTTCTATTTATCACGTACAGAGCTATACTTCATGCCTGCGATTCAATGCTTTACTATAGGAAAACTGTTTCTCTACGAGCATGCTTATGTTGGTTTAATCGCACACTTCCAAAGATAAATGTAAAAAGGTATTTTTACTTATGTGACATGTCGCTTGGTGTTTGCGTGGGGAGCTTTAGACGTTGTGTTTATGCATTTTTTGGTGTGGTTTTCTGTGCTTACAAGAAAGAGCCCTTAATCAACAGACTGTCATTTGCACCAGGATTCTGGCATACATAATTGTCAAAAAGATCATCATTTGTTAGGCGCAAAATTTCGACGAACATTGTGAAAAGACTGCAAATCCCAGGATTTTTATGCACACACTTAAGATGAACTAAACTCAGGCTAAACATGTCGAAATTAGCTGGCCCTGAACAAGAAAAACAACTAACATCGACTAACAAACAACGAAACATAGAACCTAGAGTGTAATACTACGCAGTCAGGCCTGCTTCGCCATGCGCCCGCAGTTTCGTCACACTCGCTCGCTACTGTATGTCGCCTCCTCGCGACCACCGCCATCTTAGACAACACATTTTTTCCTATGCCATTCGTTGTTTCTTTCTGTATGCGCATGTACTTGCAGCCTTTTCGTGGTTGCTCATGATGCTCAAGCAAACATATAGGTTGCTGTCGGCACTTTTGACACAACGTCCACAGTTCATGGCTAACTCATGTTTGCGGAATGGCCCACCCCTCGGCCCGCTTAAGAAAAGCATCAGCATAAAGACGAAAACCTGGGTACCGCAGAGGGGCGCAGCACATGCAGATATATATATATACACACATACATATGTCTCCTAATTATCGGCTAGGTAGGTCTGGAATTGGGGGATCAGTTTTGCGATCGTAAGAACTGCCCTGAGGCCATTTATCCGTGGCCATTTTGGCACGAGCCGATCGGCCGTGCCCAAAAGAACCCACCCACTCCGCCCTTTTCTGTTCTT